>JASVEL010004831.1:0-151945 GCA_032618575.1 Nicotiana noctiflora
CAAGGCTTACAGCCTACAAATATGTCAAACACAGTTTTTTTCCATCACTAATAGCATATTATCCATATCCGGGATGGACCAAGTCTCAATCCCCAATCACAATCAATCACGCACCTGCCACGGGGTGCGAGCCACGCCCTACTAGCGTCACAATGTGCTAAGCCGGGGTTTCGAACCCTCAGGCTACCATATACACAAACTACTCATCTCTAGCCGGTCGTAGACTCGTCCACAATGCCTTTTCGTTTAGAATTCATTTCCTCGCGTGTATAATCTATTCAAACCACAATAACTATGTCATTTACGGGTCAAAGAAACATAACCCATTTCAATTTACATGAAAATCGCATAAATACACTAAGTTGGTTAAAAAAAACCCGACCACAGGCCCGCTGTCCGAAAAATTCAGAAACTTATACCAACACAATCCTCGTCTCGCCACTAGTCCGTGCATATAAAATGTATCGAAATCGGAGTTCGAATGGCCTTTCAAAACTCAAAATCTCATTTTCAATACCTAGGCCACAATTCTTCACAATTTCTACCCAAATTCATGAAGATTGATGTTAATTATACCATAAAATTATGTTTTTGAGTCAATAAACTTACCTCCGATGAATACCCGATGATTTCCCAGTGTTTTCCCGTGATTTCTTCTCTCTAGGGTTCAAAATTTGTGTTTTTGGTGAATGAACCCGCGAGCACACTGTTCAGAAATTTAATTTCACTGACAGACCCATATCTCTACACGTTCGCGTGACTTCCCATGCGTTCGCGATGCTCAGCTCCAATTTACTCTTTGCTAACGTGACGTCTCCAACGAGTTCACGATGAACAAGTTCCCAACCGCCTAGATTTCCTTCTACGCGTTCGTGATGCCCCTCACGCGAACGCGATGCACTTCCTCACGCTCCTACGCGAACGTGACCTGCAACAACGCGATCGCGAAGCTCAACCATCCTGGCTTACGTGAACGCGACAGCTTGATCGCGAACGCGATGGCTTAGCCAGCCCTGCCTTCGCGAACGCGACCTGGGCCACGCGAACGCGAAGGCTTAAGGCCTGCTGCACAACCTGCAATTTTTCTGCAGTTTTCTCCAAGTTCCAAATGCCCGGTTGATGGTCCGAATTTATCCCGAGGCCCCCGGGACCTCAATGAAAACCACCAACATACTCCAAAACATGATACGGACTTGTTACAATCATCAAAACAGCATCCTAAACATCAAAATCACCATTTTCACACGGATTAACGCCTAAGTTTCTTCAAAACTTTCGAAACTAACATTCAATCCAAATCCCAATCAAACGACGTCCGAATAACCTGAAAATTTGCAGACATATGCAAAATCACATAACGAAGCTCCAGGAACTGTCGGAATTCCATTCCGACCCCCAGATCAAAATCTCACCTACCGTCCGGTTTTCGCCAAAATTCAATCTTAGCCAATTCAAGCCTAAAACTACACCGGACCTCCGAATTCGATTCCGATTGCTCTCCTAAGTCATAAATGATCCCCCGAAACTAGTCAAATCATCAGAATCCGATTCCGAGCAATCTAACTCAATAGTCAACTCTAGGTTGACTTCCCATATTCAAGCTTCCTTCAAACATGCTATTTGCTTCATTTTCAACCCAAATCTCACCTAACTCACCCGATATACTCTAATACAGATATAAAAGCATAAGATATGTAAATGCAAGGTAACGGGGTGGAAATTCCCATAACAATGGGCCGGGTCGTTACATTCTCCCCAACTTAAACAAACGCTCATCCGCGAGCGGGTTAAAAAACATACCTGGAGTATCAAATAAGTGTGGATATCTGCTCTGCATCTCCTGCTCGGTCTCCCAAGTTGCTTCCTCCTTGGGACGACCTCTCCTCTACCCTTTCATTGAAGCTATGTCCTTGGATCTCAGCTTACGGACCTGTCGACCCAAGATGGCTACTGGCTCCACATCTTAAGTCAAGTCCTTATCTAGTGAAGTCTAACACATGAGACGGGTCTCTAACATACTTCCGGAGCATGGATAAATGGAACACCGGGTGAACTCCCGATAAATGGGTGGCAAAGCAAGTATATAGGTGATGAGTGGTGATTTTACCACTCATTTTAGCCTCTTTTCCTTAGCTTTTGTGTCGTCTTATGTATGCAATGAGATTGTTTACAGTGGTTATTGTGAGATTTTCAGGTACGTGATGCTATGAGGTGTGTTGAAGGGAATTTGGGTGTTTTTGACTGGAATTTAAAGGAAAAATGACTATTGGGAAAAGTACTCTATGCGATCGCGGACACCATCACGCGATCGTAGAAGACAAGGCAGCAATACTACGCGATCGCGGAAGTTCTCACGCGATCGCAGAAGAAAACACCTAAAGCTATGCGATCGTAGGAGTGGATCACGCGATCGCAGAAGACACATACCTAAAGCTACGCGATCGCATTAATGGTTCACGCGATCGCGGAGGGTTAGACCACTGCTCTACGCGATCGCGAGCCAAAACACGCGATCGCGATGTGTTGCATCTGGGCCAGATCCGGGCAATTCCGGCATTTCACATATTTTTCACCCCAAATCATTTTTATACTCGTCCAAACAGACAGTGTGGCTCATCTTTGGCATCTTGAACATATTTTTGGCTTAGAGAGAACAAGTTTGAAGGCTAGGGTTTTGTACACACACTTGGGTCTTGAAGATTAAAGCTTGTGGTTAAGGATTTCTTACCCATTTATGTTTATTTCTTCATTTCCTTGCTTTGTATTGTATATATAAGTGTGTAGTATTTATTTCCAACACTTGAATCTTGTTTATGGGAATATTCATATTTAAAGTGTGGATTAAATACCTTGTTGTGCTTATGTATTGAATGATTTTTGTATATTTATGAATTGAGTTATTGTTACTTTAATTATTCTTGTTCTTTAATGTTTCCAAAGAGATTAGCTAACTCTAGGACTCGCCCATTTACTTTGAATTAATTTTGGGAAAGATAATTCGGAGTTGGGATAGATTAATTAACAAGAACTTGAGGCGTTAACCCTCACTTTATAGATTCAACCTAGGGATAGGATTGACTACTTGTAGCCTATCGGGTGCGCTTATTCTTCTAATTGTGATTAGGGATAATTTAATTAGGAAGTCTTGTTAGTCTTCGGAAGAAACTAATTAAGAATTATTATCCGTGGCTAATTAACATAAACTCACTCATATTTGTAAAATCGTGAAATACATTGGATCGTTACTTGAGTGTAATTCCCGATGCATTCATACTTGTAGCCATTGATCATTTTAATTTGCTTTCTAGGTTAGTTTACATTTTTGTATTTAGATATAATCATTTTCCAAAACCCAAAATCTCAAGTGTTTGGCTTAGCGCGACTAGCGATAATTTTCTTGCATTCCTAATCGCCTACATATTGTTCTCTGTGGGATTCGACCCCGACTCATAGTTGGGTAAATATATTGCATACGACCGCGTCTATTGCTTTTTAGCGGTGGAAATGGACGTTATCACTACCAAACAATGTATTATTACACAAAGCTAATGGCGTAATTTAGGTTGTTTGAGAAGTAAGCGAAAGTGCTTTGGTCCAAACGTGTGAATATTTGTGTAATTATTTTTCTTACCTTGGGTCTATTTTTAGTGTTTGCTCTTGTTTATTTTCTTAAATTTTGAAAAATGGCATCATATAATGAAAATGGGTCGGATGGTAGTTGTTCATATTTTGATGATCCTTGTCCTTATTGTGGAGGACCACATTCATGGCAAAATTGTTTAAATTCTCCCGGGGGTGGATTGTGCGCACAATTCCAAACCCATGAGTGGAGTATTTGTGATAAGTGTGGTTTCCAAAATGGTCATTGGGATGATTGTGCTTATTTGTTATTCCCTTCCCCAAGACCCTACTATGATGGTTCTATTTGTCTTGATGAGAATTATAGGGTCATGGAGGTGGAAGAATTTGAGCATGGTCAAAATGGAGAATTCAAGCTCATGTTCGAGTGTTTACTTGAAGAAGGAAACAAGGAAGAAAATGCCTTGGAACATCTTTTGGAGACTAGTCTCCAAAATGGTTTAGCACTGGAAAGGTTACACTCACAAATGGATGAAATGATCAAAGCCTCGGAAGTAAATGAAAACCAAGAATCCATCTTGGACATTGAAAATGAAAATCCTTCCTTGGCAATTGATCAAAACCAAGAAGAACTCTCAAATGCCCAAAATGAGAGAATAATGCTCATGTTGGAGATCATTCTTGAAAATGAGGAGAAGCGCAACTTTGCACTCTAGGACTTGAAACAATGCATAAATTACAATGGTGAACACATCCGCACTTTGGAGGATCAAATGCAAATTTTGGTTGAGGCTCACTATGCCCAACAAATTTCGTGTGCGGATGAAATCCAAGAAGAGTCCAATTCCGAGGAAGAGAGTGAGCTTTACTTTGAGGAGTCAAGAATTGAACATCCGCCAACCAACTCAATGAGTATTGTTGATGCCGGCAAAAACATGGAATTGGAGTCAACCGGTGTAAATGCTAATGTGGTTGTTGTTGACTCTAATCCGGGGGAAAAAAAGGATGTCAACATAGAAGAATTGCAAAGTGTGGGCTTAAAGTCACATTCCAAGCATTTTTCAACCTTGGAATTGTGTGGTGACACGGGAGTTGAACCACATAAATCAATGAAGGAATGCGGGAAGGAACAACTTTGGCCATACATTTTACAGTTTGAGGAGGCAAGAAATCAAAACGACATTCCTCACTTGAAAGCCAAGAAGTGCAAAATGAAAAGTTTAAGCATTGGCTCGAACATCCAATTACCACCCCCCATCGCTCGTGGTCATAAGCTTGATTCCAAGCTAGGAGCCCAATTCATATCATCCAAGTGGCGAGAAAAGTGGTAATATTGTTTGCGTCGTGCCACGACGTTAAATGGGGTGCTTAGTGGGTGGAAACCCATCAGTTTTTCAACATTTTTCATCATTTTGCAAATTTTCTTTTTTAGAATTGCTTAGGATATTATTTTTGATAAATCTGCCAAGTTTGAGAATTTTTGGAGTTGATTTGAGCAGGTCGGGATATCCTAGCAGACACAAACCAGTAGCTGAAGAAATCTGCCAGAAAAAGCAATGAATCGCGATCGCGATAATCCTCACGCGATCGCGTAAGGTATGCTTTTGGCCAATGCATCGCGATCGCAGAAACGCGGACGCGATCGCATGAGTTGGAAATTTTGTGAACTGCAATCGCAGTAATAGCCACGCGATCGCGTAGCATTGCAGCAGTTTCAGACTTGAAATACACTGGAATTGTAAAACATTTTGCCCAATCTCATTAAAACAAAAGAACAGACCCCTGCTCCCATTTTTCCTCCGAAAAACTCACCAAGAAATCAAATTGATTTGACTTCAATAGCATAATCTTGCATTGCTCTCTCAGGTATGTTACTCCCCCACCCCTAAAGCTTGTTTAATTGTATTTTAATGGTAAATTAGGGTGTGGGCTGCCCTATTTTTCAAAAATTGGGGTTTAAAATTGGTGGTAGTATGAAAAGCCATTGTTTAATCTCTTGTCATGCTTGATTGCTGTGAGTGATTGGTTGAGAGGAAAAAAGTTCTTGTATGGAAAATTTTGGGGCAAACAAGCATGCTTTGTTGGTGTTGATTAATTCTTAAAAATCAAGCACATCAGTTGTTCAACGAAATGCCCCAAAGACACTGGTTCTGGGTGAGGAAGAAGACTAACGCGATCGCGATGACCAATTCCGCGATCGCGTAAGTCAAATTTTGGCCGTTCAAAAAGTTACTCATCGCGATCGCGTGAATGCCTCTGCGATCGCGATGGTTTCCCAGCACTTTACTCTTCGCGATCGCGTGACATCGTCTACGATTGCGTGACTTGAACTGGTTTTCCTCACCGCGATCGCGTGGCTTTGTCTGCGATCGCGATTCACAATGGCCCAGTGCACTAGCCAGTAGCTTCACATATTCTGCCCCGAAAGCTTTCTAACCTATTTCTTTGGCATAATTGCCTCTAAATGAAATGCTGAAAGTCACTATATGTTTGTTTGACATTAAAACTTTGTGTGTAGGTATTTTGAGCTAAAAAATGGATTCGGCGACTAATGAAAATGTGCAACAATACGCGAACAAGTGGCAGCTGAGGAGTATTATGATGCTACCACATTTTCCTCACGCAGGTGCTATGAACGCTATGACAAACAGCTTTCTAAAAGTATGATAAGGGAAAGAGGCATACAATTGGTCGACCTGGAAGATAGATGGCCTGAATTCCATGGCAGGCTGCTTACTAGTGGCTGGATATGCTTCGCCGAAGAGCCCAGGCCAGCCAACTATGAAGTTGTCCGAGAATTCTATGCAAATGTTGTAGAGACAGACTTCAACAATGAGTTGGTGGTCACTGTCAGAGGTTGCGAAGTCCGTTTCAGTCCAGAGAGGATAAATGCCCATTACAACCTTGCCAATGTTGATAATCAGGTGTACCAGGAGAGAGCCAAAGAGTTGGGTAGCCAATGGTTCATCACTCATTTGCACGGTGGTCAGGTGCCTAAATGGATCAAGAATCACACTAGGATCGAGTCTTCGGAATTCACTGCGGAGGCCAAGACTTGGCTGTCCATAATATGTGCTCGCATCATGCCTTCAAAGAATGAAACAGAGGTGACACCTGAGAAGGCAAGAGTGATTTGTGCACTTCTGGAGGGGATACAAGTAAATGTAGGAAAACTCATTGTTGATGAGATAGCTGAGGTGGTGGCAGAGCGGACCAAGAGTTTGTTCTTTCCATCATTGATCACCCACCTATGCTATGAGGCTGGGGTACAACCCAAACCTACTGAAAATGAGAAGCAACCGGAGAAGCTTATCCATCCCCTACTAAGGTCAAGAGCAGGAGCGCCACCAAAGAAGAGACGAATTGATGTAGCATCTCCCAGTTTTGGCCGGTTCACAGAAACAGAGATTAATGAAGATACCTCCAGTACTTCCACAACCATCATTCCACTCGAGGAGGGACCTCTTACTCTCAGGTACATCTCTCGAAAGGTTTATGGTATGGACACTCAAGTACGACAGCTTGTAGCTGGTCTTCCATCTGGACCATCCGGAGAGAGCAGCTCTGCAGGCCCAGCTGGCTCAGAAAGGCTCCCCATATTGTCTGACCTCGCAAAGGAGCAACAGAGCATCAAAGCAAAGCTGGGAAAAATTGAAAGAAGGCAACGGAAGCATAGAGAGCATGAGAGGAAGAAAAGTAAGTTCCTCAACAAGATCATGAGCACGCTGCGCAAATTCTGTGGACCTGATGAGACAGAGAATGATGACTTTTAGCTTGAGCCTCCCAGTTCCTCCAGTGGAGATTGACACCATTCAGGGAGCACCTCCTTTATTTTTGCTTGAATTGCATAATTGCAATGGGGACATTGCAATATTCTTACTTGGGGGTGGTCCTTGAACATTGAAATATTTTCTTAGACATTGAAGCATGAATTAGTTGTGTAGCCTTGAACTTGGGTGGATATGTATTTTGTTAGTAGTAAATCATTGTTAGTTACTATCTTTCTTGTTGATTATTTTTTTTAGTAGCTTCTTTAATTTTTGTACCTTTGTAGTAGTTGTTAATTTTCTTGGGTTTTCTTCATGCTACGGTTCTTTCCCAAGGAACAATTTAGTGAACCGGGTGACTTTTCCCGATGAGAGATAGTGTGACAACCTTCTTAAGGGAATTAGTCTTGTTTTGTTAGGATGAGGCTTTTGGATTATTTGGTACTAATAAAATTAGCCTCTTGTATGTAAATTATGAATTAAGAATACCCCTCCAAAAATACGGTATTAAAGTGTTAAAAACAAGTAAGTTGCATGGTGTAAAACAATTTTGGTGATAAATTTTTGGCTCTTTTAGTGACTCTTAGCTCACTAGTTTGATAGAATTGATCCGTCTTCATTAATTCATGTGCCATGTGTGTTAGCGATTGTTGAAATAAGTCTTGTGTTACTTCTATCATCTAGAACTTGCCCGGTTAGTTTTTCAATGCTAATGATAGTACATTTGGTTGGAGGAATGATCTTAGGCATTCTTTGTTTTAATTTTAAAATCTCTTTAGCCTTTCAAGCCTACCGTTGCATAAATAATGTCACTAGTACCCATTTTGAGCCTTTAAACCTTTCTTTGGCCAACTCATTACAAACCTTTCCCTTTTTGTAAAATAATTCCCTCTCTTGAACCCGTCCCTCCTTGAACACCGAGAATGAGGCTAAAAGCCTAAGTTGAGGGTGGTGTCAAAAGGGAGATTGGTAAGGTTGTGCATTGAGTATATGACCACATGCCTCAAAGTATTTGTATTAAAGTATTCAAGCTCCAAAAAAAAAACAAAACAAAAGTTAGTCTTTACATATTTGTATAAATATGTACATTGTGGAGCCTTGAATAAAATTTAGGAGAGGTATGTAAGGTGGTTCTATATTGGGAACTAGATGCCAATGAGGCTATGTGAGTTAAAGAGAGTCAAAATACAAAAGAATGAAACTTGTGAGTAGTGTTCAAGGAGGATGAAGTCACATGTACCCAAATGCTTATCCAACCTTCCCTAAACCTACATTACAAGCTTAAAAAGTCCTTATGGGACCTCCAACTAAGCATTCTTGAATAAGCGATGAATTAAAATAAGGGCAAGCTTATGGTATGATGTGTCGTAACACTTGAAGCTTCTTTGTGAGAGCGAGTGTTTTCGAAAACTTTGTCCTTTGTGTTGTGTCGTAAATATATTGTTCTTTGTTGGGACTTTCTTTCTTGTGAGGGCGCATGAATTAGAGAAGACCGGTGAAATTGTTATAGTGAACTAGTGCCCTTGAGTCACTCATTGAGGCTTATTTTTGTCACTTGATTGTTTTGGAACTCCCTTGCACATTGTTGAAGTTGATTTTTTTTAGGAGGGAGTTATTTGAAAAAGATATACATACTTGAGCCTAATTTTTAGTACCAACCAAATCCATAAGTAGGGTGTTTAAATGAAAGAATGTGATATGTACATAATAGCAATGCCACTTGCATTTTAAATGATGAATCCTCATTGAAGTTTTGAATTTGATATGCTTGAGGACAAGCAAACGCTTTAAGTTGGGGGTGTTGATGAGTGGTGATTTTACCACTCATTTTAGCCTCCTTTCCTTAGCTTTTGTGTCGTCTTATGTATGCAATGAGATTGTTTACAGTGGTTATTGTGAGATTTTCAGGTACGTGATGCTATGAGGTGTGTTGAAGGGAATTTGGGTGTTTTTGACTGGAATTTAAAGGAAAAATGACTGTTGGGCGAAGTACTCTACGCGATCGCGGACACCATCACGCGATCGCAGCAGAAGTTCTCACGCGATCGCAGAAGGAAAACAACTAAAGCTATGCGATCGCAGGAGTGGATCACGCGATCGCAGAAAACACATACGTGAAGTCACGCGATCGTAGTAATGGTTCACGCGATCGCGGAGGGTTAGACCACTGCTCTACGCGATCGCGAGCCAAAACACGCGATCGCGATGTGTTGCATCTGGGCCAGTTCTGGGCAATTCCGGCATTTCACATATTTTTCACCCCAAATCATTTTTATACTCGTCCAAACAGACATTATTATCATCTTTGGCATCTTGAACATATTTTTGGCTTAGAGAGAACAAGTTTGAAGGCTAGGGTTTTGTACACACACTTGGGTCTTGAAGATTAAAGCTTGTGGTTAAGGATTTCTTACCCATTTATGTTTATTTCTTCATTTCCTTGCTTTGTATTGTATATCTAAGTGTGTAGTATTTATTTCCAACACTTGAATCTTGTTTATGGGAATATTCATATTTAAAGTGTGGATTAAATACCTTGTTGTGCTTATGTATTGAATGATTTTTGTATATTTATGAATTGAGTTATTGTTACTTTAATTATTCTTGTTCTTTAATGTTTCCAAAGAGATTAGCTAACTCTAGGACTCGCCCATTTACTTTGAATTAATTTTGGGAAAGATAATTCGGAGTTGGGATAGATTAATTAACAAGAACTTGAGGCGTTAACCCTCACTTTATAGATTCAACCTAGGGATAGGATTGACTACTTGTAGCCTATCGGGTGCGCTTATTCTTCTAATTGTGATTAGGGATAATTTAATTAGGAAGTCTTGTTAGTCTTCGGAAGAAACTAATTAAGAATTATTATCCGTGGCTAATTAACATAAACTCACTCATATTTGTAAAATCGTGAAATACATTGGATCGTTACTTGAGTGTAATTCCCGATGCATTCATACTTGTAGCCATTGATCATTTTAATTTGCTTTCTAGGTTAGTTTACATTTTTGTATTTAGATATAATCATTTTCCAAAACCCAAAATCTCAAGTGTTTGGCTTAGCGCGACTAGCGATAATTTTCTTGCATTCCTAATCGCCTACATATTGTTCTCTGTGGGATTCGACCCCGACTCATAGTTGGGTAAATATATTGCATACGACCGTGCCTTTTGCTTTTTAGTGGTGGAAATGGACGTTATCAATAGGCCACCTCCCCAACTTTCCTAAGCACCTCAAAAGGTCCAATGAACCTTGGACTCAACTTCCCTTTCTTCCCAAACCTCATAACGCCCTTCATAGGCGAATCTTTCAGCAACACCTTCTCACCCACTGAATAAGACACATCTCGGACCTTCCGGTCCGCATAACTCTTCTAACGCGACTGAGCTGCGTGAAGTCTCTCCTGAATCACCTTTACCTTGTCTACAGCATCCTGAACTAACTCTGTCCCAACAATCTAGCCTCGCCGGGCTCAAACCAACCGACTGGAGACCTACACCGCCTCCCATATAAAGCTTCATACGGTGCCATCTGAATGCTAGACTGATAGCTATTATTATAAGAAAACTCTGCAAGAGGCAAGTAATCAGCCCATGAACCACCTAAATCAATGACACAAGCACACAACATGTCCTCAAATATCTAAATAGTACGTTTAGACTGCCCATCCGTCTATGGATGAAATGTTGTGCTCAGCTCTACCTGTGAACCCAACTCTCGCTGAAATGTCCTCCAGAACTGAAAAGTGAACTGGGTACCTCTGTCTGATATAATAGAAATGGGAACTCCATGAAATCTCACAATCTCACGGATGAATATCTCTGCCAACCGCTCTGAGGAGTATGTAGTACACACTGGGATGAAGTGAGCCGACTTGGTCAGCCTATCCACAACCACCCAAACTGAATCAAACTTCCTCGTTGTCCGAGGGAGTCCACTAACAAAGTCCATAGTAATCCTTTCCCACTTCCACTCAGGAATATCAATACGCTGGAATACACCACCAGGTCTCTAATGCTCATACTTGACCTTGTGAAAGTTTAGACATCGTGCCACATCGCTCACAATATCTTTCTTCATCTTTCTCCACCAGTAATGCTGCTTCAAATCCTGATACATCTTCGCGACTCCTGGATGAATAGAATACCGCAAACCGTGGGCCTCCTCCAATATCAACTCACGAAGGCCATCAACATTGGGCACGCATATCCGGCCCTGCATCCGCAATACACCATCACTATCAATAGTGACATCTCTGGCATCATCATGCTGAACTCTGTCCTTAAGGACAAGTAAGTGTGGATCATCATACCGGCGCTCTCGGATACGATCATATAAAGAAGAACGAGCTACTACACAAGCCACCACCCGACTTGGCTCAGAAATATCCAGTCTCACCATCTGATTAGCTAACGCCTGAACATCAACTGCTAGGGGTCTCTCCCCAACTGGAATATACGCCAAACTGCCCATACTAATAGCCTTCCGGCTCAATGCATCAGCCACAACATTGGCTTTCCCGGGATGGTACAAGATAGTAATATCATAGTCTTTAAGCAATTCAAGCCATCTCCGCTGCCTCAAATTTAGATCTTTCTGCTTAAACAAATGTTGAAGGCTGCGGTGGTCCGTATATACATCACAAGATACACCATATAGGTAATGCCTCCAAATCTTCAAGGCATGAACAATAGCAACTAACTCCAAATCATGAACAGGGTAGTTCTTCTCGTGGGGCTTTAGCTGACGAGAAGCATATACAATAACTCTACCCTCCTGCATCAACACACAACCGAGTCCAACTCTAGAAGCATCATAATACACCGTATACGACCCTGAAGCTGATGGTAACACAAGTACTGGAGCGGTGGTCAAAGCCTCCTTGAGCTTCTGAAAGCTCTCCTCACATTCATCAGACCACACAAATGGAGCATTCTTTTGTGTCAGGTTAGTCAACGGTGAAGCAATAGATGAGAAACCCTGAACAAACCAACGATAATAGCCTGCCAAGCCGAGAAAACTCTGAATCTCTGTAGCTGAGGAAGGTCTGGGCCAATTCTACACTGCCTCGACCTTCTGTGGATCAACCTAAATACCATCATTGGACACTACATGTCCCAGAAAACCGCGACAGTATTAAGCCAGAACTCACACTTAGTGAATTTTGCATAAAGCTTCTCTTCTCTCAACCTCTACAATACCACCCTCAACTGTTGTGCATGCTCCTCCTGGCTGTGTGAATAAACCAGAATATCATCAATAAACACAATCACAAAAGAATCAAGGTACAGCCGAAATACATTGTTCATCAAGTGCATGAATGCAGCTGAGGCCATTTGTCAGCCCGAAAGACATCACCAGGAACTCGTAGTGCCCATATCGCGTCCTGAACGATGTCTTCATAATATCCGAGTCCCTGATCTTCAATTGATGATAGCCCGATCAAAGATCAATCTTAGAAAATACACTAGCTCCCTGGAGCTGATCAAATAGGTCCTCAATATGGGGCAATGGGTACTTATTCTTCACCGTTACCTTGTTCAGTTGCCTGTAATTAATGCACATTCTCATTGTGCCACCTTTCTTCTTCACGAACAACACCGGTGCACCCCAAGGTGACACACTCGGGCGAATGAAACCCTTATCTAAGAGTTCCTGAAGCTGTTCCTTCAATTAATTTAACTCTGCTGGTGCCATGCGATAGGGAGGAATAGAAATGGGCTGAGTGCCCGTCACCAAGTCAATACCAAAGTTGATATCCCTGTCAGGCGGCATGCCCGACAGGTCTGCTGGAAATACATCCAAAAACTCCCTCACAACGGGGACGGAATCAAGACTGGGTGTCTCAACCTCAACATCTCTAATGAAGGCCAAATAAGATAAACAACCCTTGCCAATCATTCGTTGGGCCTTTATATAAGAAATCACCCTGTCGGACACATAATCAATCAAGCCACGCCACTCGATCCTTGGATTACCTGGAATAGCTAGTGTGACTGTCTTGGCATGACAGTCCAGAATCGCATGGTAAGAAGATAGCCAATCCATGCCTAGAATCACATCGAAATCTACCATGCCGAGTAGTAATAAATCAACTCGGGTCTCCAGACTCCCAATAGTAATAATACATGATCGATATACCTGATCCACAATAACAGTATCCCCCACCGGGGTAGACACATGTACGGGCAACGCAAGAATACCACGGGTCATAACCAAGTGATGTGAAAAATAAGTAGAAACATAGGAATAGGTGGATCCGGGATCAAATAAGACAGAAGCATCCATGTGGCAGACTAAGATAATACCTGAAATAACAGCATCTCAGGCACTAGCATCCTTCCTATCCGAAAGAGCATAGAAACGAGGCTGGACTCCACCAGTACGATCCCCGCCCCTAGGGCGACCTCTGGCTACCTGGCCACCAGTCCTAGCTGACTGTGCTGGTGCTGAAGAAACTGGAGTAGAAGACGGGGGCTGATCCCTTTGCTGAGACTGCCTACGAAGCCACTGAGGACACTCTCTCTTGATATGGCCCAAGTCGCCACACTCAAAGCAACGGCCCGAAGATAGAAGAAGGGGCTGCTGAGGACCCCTTGCTGCAGATGTATCCTGTGCTAAGGAAGCAGGAGCAGAGCTCTGAGCTGGAAGAGCACTCAATGCAGGCTGACTCTGATAACCCTGATGGCCTTGACGACCACAATTTGATGAAACTCCACTGGACTCTACACGTCCAGACTAATGAGTTCTGGAAGAACGACCCCTGCTATGCTGAGGCTGGCCCCTAGACGGAGCACCACTGTAACTGCCTGTACTATGAGGCCTCTTAGCCTCCCTCTCCTCACGCTCTCTGCGGCGATCTATCTCAATATGACGGGCAACATCAACCACCTCCTCAAAGGTAACTGTCGAAGCTCTCTCTCAGGTCATCAATATACGAATGGGATATATAAGACCATCTCTAAATATCCTGATCCTCTCTCTGTCCGTCGAAATCATCCATATGGCATGACGGGCTAGCCGTGTGAATCTCATCTCATATTGAGTAACCATCATATCCCACTGCTTCAGCCACTCAAACTGATGACGCAGCTCCTCTCTCTGAGACTGAAGCACATATATCTCCAAAAATATCGTGGAGAACTGCTGCTAAGTGAGGGGCGCTGCCCCAGCGGGCCTACGCCTCCCAAAAGCCTCCCACCACTGAAATGATGCACCTGTGAACCGAAAAGTGGTGAAAGAAACGCCGTTGGACTCCAGAATACACGCGGTGCGAAGCATACGCTGATATTTATCAAGAAACCCCTGGTCATCCTCGCCCTCAACACCACTGAATGCCGGAGGCCGTAGCCTCTCAAACCTCTCCAACCGATGCTGCTCATCATCAGGCATAGCTGGAACCACATGAGCAGGGGCTGGTGCAACGATTGCAGCCGGCTGAGCTGGAGCTACCTCAGGTGCTTGTAAATCCTGAACTACCGCCTCGGGTGTGCGAGCAACAAGGGTCTGATTCCCCCCCCCTGCTTGTGAAGAAGCTGTTGCAGTAGAGGCTGCAACCACTTGAGCTAAGCCAGTGCACACCGATAAAATTTGTGCTAAAGTCTCCTGAAGACCCGGTATCACAATGGGAACTGCCGGTGCCTGAACCTAAGTTGCCGGAGCGTCTGCAGCTGGAACCTGGTCCTGAACCTCGGCCACCGGTGCAGGAATCTGACCCTGAGTCTGGTCAGCTGGTGGGTCAGCAAGTGCTGGTACTGCTGCCTACCCCTACCATGACCACGGCCTCTGGGTGCCAATGGTGGTCGTCTGCCACGTCCGCCACATCTGCTAGCACGTGTTCTCGCCATCTGCGAGAGAATAGAATAGGGAAAAGTTTAGTTTCGCGATAACATAAAACGCACGATATGAATCCAAGAAAAGTGAGGTTTTTCCTAAAGTTCTGTAGCGTTCCGAGGATAGATACGGACGTCTACGTACCGATCCGCGAAAGCCTACTAAACCGGCTCATGACTCGCGAGTCCTAGTAACCTAGGCTCTAATACCAACTTGTCACGACCCAAATCCGGTCGTGATGGCGCCCAACAATTAAGCTAGGCCAGCCAGACCAACAATTGTTTATCACAATGAATATTAGTCCCAAGTGGACAACTCAAAAGAACATATGAGTCAAAGAACTACAATAATAATAAAATTGAACAAAGTACTGGGAAGTATGAAACCAACTGACACTCCCAAAGATCTGGAGTCACAAGTCTAGAGCCTCTAACAAAACCCAACAAAAGTAGAGAATACAGTATGGAAATACTCAAGTCTGAATATAAAAAAACAACTGAAAAGAGGAAGAGATGCTAGGTTCTGCGAACGTCTGCAGCTACCTCAGCAACTCGGTATGACTCTGCAAAAGCTGCAAATGCTCGTCTACTGCTCTTGAGTAGCTGAGTCTGCACACAAAAGGTGCAGGGAGTAGGGGTGAGTACTAAGTACTCAGTGAGTAATAAATATATAAAAGCAGCTGAGAGTAGAAAATCCACAGAGTACCACAATATGAAGCTAAACTACAGTCCGAATCTCCTACAAACTAGCATCAACTGTACAAAACAACTACCACAGAATAATTCAATAGATAAAGATGCAATGCAATGCACATAACCGCTACGGCGTGTAGCCCGATCCATTTAACGTCGGACGGCGCTCACTAGGGGTGTGTACAGACTCCGGAGGGGCTCCTACAGCCCAAGCGCAAATACCGCTGCGGCGTGCAGCCCGATCCTCATATCAAAATAACCGCTGCGGCATGCAGCTCGATCCATCCTCAGTCCACAATAATCAGATAAGTCACAAAACAACTCAATTTACTTATTTCTAGGTTCCAGTTCATAATTTATGAAAATACTTTAACTTTTATTGAATTTTTGCAAAACCGGTGAATTAGCATTTCAATACTGTGATTTCAAATTCCATGACTGAGATCAGTGATTAAGCAAGTATAGCTATCACATATATACTATCCCATAGGGATACTACATGTCAGCACAAGGCCCCAAACAAGGCTTACAGCCCACAAATATATCAAACACAGTGTATTTCCATCACTAATAGCATATTATCCATATTCGGGATGGACCAAGTCTCAATCCCCAATCATAATCAATCCCGGACCTGCGATGGGGTGCGATCCACGCCCTACTAGCGTCACAATGTGCGATCCACGACCATATCTCTA
This sequence comes from Nicotiana noctiflora, assembly GCA_032618575.1. Classification (NCBI taxonomy): domain Eukaryota; kingdom Viridiplantae; phylum Streptophyta; class Magnoliopsida; order Solanales; family Solanaceae; genus Nicotiana; species Nicotiana noctiflora. The sequence continues at coordinate 16,571 of JASVEL010004831.1, forward strand.
CGCGTTCGCGTGACCTCCTCACCTCTAGCCGGTCGTAGACTCTTCCGCAATGACTTTTTCTTTACAATTCGCTGTCTCGCGTTTAGAATCTATTCAAACCACAATAATTATGTCATTTACGGGTTAAAGAAACATAACCCATTTCAATTTACATGAAAATCGCATAAATACACTAAGTTGGTTAAAAAAACCCGACTGCGGGCCTGCTGTTCGAAAAATTCAGAAACTTATACCAACGCGATCCTCGTCTCGCCACGAGTCTGTGCATATAAAATTTATCAAAATCGGAGTTCGAATGGCCTTTCAAAAGTCAAAATCTCGTTTTTAATACCTAGGCCACAATTCTTCACACTTTCTACCCAAATTCATGAAGATTGATGTTAATTCTACCATAAAATTATGTTTTGGAGTCAAGAATCTTACCTCTGATGATTACACGATGAAATCCCAGTGTTTTCCCATGAGTTCTTCTCTCTTAGGGCTCAAAATTATGTTTTGGGTGAATGAACCCGTGAGCCCTTTGTTCTGCAATTTAATTTCACTGCCAGACCCGTTTGCTCTACGCATTCGCGTGACCTCCCACGCGTTCGCGATGCTTAGCTCCAATTTACTCTTCGCGAACGCGACGCCTGCCACGCGTTCGCGAAGAACAAATTCCTACCCAGATTTCTTTCTACGCGTTCGCGATGCCCCTCACGCGAACGCGATGCACTTCCTCACGCTCCTACGCAAATGCGACCTCCAGGGATGCGATCGCGAAGCTCAACCATCTTGGCCTACGAGAACGTAACAGCCTGATCGCGAACGCGATGGCTTAGCCAGCCCTGCCTTCGCGAAAGCGACCTGGGCCACGCGAACGCGAAGGCTTAAGGCCTGCTGTACAACTTGCAATTTTTCTGCAGTTTTCTCCAAGTTCCAAATGCACGGTTGATGGTCCGAATACATCCCGAGGCCCCCGGGACTACAACAAAAACCACTAACATACTCCAAAACATGATATGGACTTGTTCCAATCATAAAAATACCATCCTAAACATCAAAATCACCATTTTCACACGGATTCAAGCCTAAGTTTCTTCAAAACTTCCTAAACTAACATTCAATCCAAAACCTGATCAAACGATGTTTGAATGACCTGAAAATTTACAAACATTTCCAAAATCACATAACGAAGCTACAGAAATTGTCGGAATTCCATTCCGACCCCCGGATCAAAATCTCACCTACCTTCCGGTTTTCGCCAAAATTCAACCTTTGCTAATTCAAGCCTAAAACTACACCGGACCTCCGAATTCGATTCCGATTGCTCTCCTAAGTCATAAATAATCCCCGAAACTAGTCGAATCATCAGAATTTGATTCCGAGCACCCTAACTCAATAGTCAACTCTAGGTTGACTTCCCATATTCAAACTTCCTTCAAACATGCTATTTGCTTCATTTTCAACCCGAATCACTCCTAACTCACCCGATATACTCTAATACTGATATAAAAGCATAAGATATGTAAATGCAAGGTAACAGGGTGGAAATTCCCGTAACGACAGGCCGGGTCGTTACAATAACAAGGGAATATTTTCTGTATTTTTATTTTCATGCATCAGACGCCCACTTGGATAACAAGGGAATATTTTCCGCATTTTTATTTTCATGCATCAGGCGCCCACCTAGATAACAAGGGAATATTTTCTGCATTTTCATTTTCAGGCATCAGGCGCCCACCTGGATAACAAGAGAATATTTTCTTCATTTTCATTTCTGTTCAGGCGCCCACCTGTATAACAAGGGAATACATTTCTGCATTTTTAATTTCTGTTCAGGCGCCCACCAGTATAACAACGGAATACATTTCTGCAATTTAATTTCTGTTCAGGCACCCACCTGTATAACAAGGGAATACATTCTGCATTTTAATTTCTGTTCAGGCGCCCACCTGTATAACAAGGGAATACATTTCTGTATTTTTAATTTCTGTTCAGGCGCCCACCTGTATAACAAGAAAATACATTTCTGCATTTTAATTATTTTATCTAATATGAGTAACACCATGACACATGAAAAGCCCATACTAGGGCAGAGGGAAAAGTTTTCGTTTGTTTTATTTTTGTTTTTGTTTTAACATGTATCAGCATAGAGGCAAGAAACACAAATGGAAGTCACGCCAAAGGGAAGGAAGCAATATGTCAGAAACAAGAAAATAAATCAAAAATCAACAAAAAAAGGATGAGTGGCATAAGATGTGAAAAGGCAAGGGAGAACAAGAAGACAAGGAATAGATAGGAATTATTATAATTCATAGGATCGTAGCTTAAAATAGCTTCTTTATTTTTCATTTTATCCCCGGTGTAATAAGGAGTTAGTCAGTGATTATAGCAACAGTAGTAGCAGCAGCAAAGTCTTGGTAGTTTCAAACTACCAGACCTTTCCGAACTACACTGACCTGATTTCTGTTTAGCCCACGATATGTAGGCAACCTCTGAGGTAGGTTGCGGTCAAAAGGTTTTCAAAAATGCTTCTTATGGAATATGTCAGTGGGCAAAAATCTCTTATTATTGCTCACTTGTCTTTGTACTGAAACACTTCGTGTTCCCGAGCAAAGAGGGGCAGCTGTGAGCACGTAATTTTTACCCTAATCAAACAAATTCCAATATTAAAAATAAATAAGATTTTTGATATGCAATTATGTGCTTACTTAAAATAAAGTGTGTGATTTTTATTGAAACAATTTGAAATTTAAAACTAAATAAAAGAGTTAATTAAAAAATGTCACAAAAATAAGGAAATTAAAGAAAATTAACAAAAATACAAAAAATACCGGAAAATTACAGAAAAATAGCAAAAATGTCATAAAATACCAGAAAAATTAGAAAAAATAGGAAAATAAAAGAGAAGCAATAATTGAAAAGAATAAAAAACGAGAAAAATAGAATACAAAAAGGAAAATACAAAGAATTAATTAATTACACAAGAAAATACATAAAAATACAATAAATTGGGCCAAAATTCAAGCCCAAAGTGTAATAGCCCAAAGAAATACACTGTCCGGTCCAAATATTAAATGAAACGACAGTGTATTGAAGGAATTAAATCTTAGCCGTTGAGATGTCGATCCAACGGACCAAGTGAAGCAGTTCAAGTGTAAAAGAAACGGCATCGTTTTTAAGTTTTAATCCTGGCCGTCCAAATAAGGTGATCTAACGGAGACCAGGCATCCCTTTATTAAGCTAAACGACAGCGTCTAAGGACCATTGATCCTGGCCGTTGATCAAAAATGATCCAAAGGCCAGGATTGTCCAAGCCTTAGGGAGTATATAAACCCCATCTCTCAGTTTCATTAGGGATTAAACATTACACATTCAACCCTAGCCGCCAGTCCTCTCTCATCTCTTTCACCCTCTTCTTCATCTCTTCATCTTCTTCATGGAGACTGGACAGAATCCATGGCCGTCTCCGGCCACCTTCGACCTCAAACCTTTCTTCTTTCTTCCTTTCTCACCAAGACTACCCTAGAAACCTAGGAAACCAAAAGAAAAACCCTTGTTCTTAAAAATCCGGTCACCGGAGTATTTGTCGGTGACCTTCACCTTATGATTCAGCCTCCCAAAATAACACCCTACGACCACTACAAGGGGATCGTTCACCCTATATAGTTGGTTTCTTTCGAATCACCCTAGAAATGCTCGAATATTCAAAAGAAGCTCACCAGAACCCTACCTCCGGCCAACACCCAAACATGACCCACCCCCCAAATACACCCCTTAACACCTATAACACCCTTTTACCACCAAAACCCAAAAAATAAACCTGTTTAAGAGAAAATCTGGAAAAAATAAGACTTTAAGTCTCTGAAGTCTTGAATACTGGAAGAAAAATAAAAAGAAAATAAAAGAAAGAATGAAGGAAAATAAAGAAGAAATAAAGAGAGAACAGGAGACAAATCATGCAAGCTAAGTGCCTTACATTTTAAGTTTTCTTTTTGCATGTTCTCTGTTTAGTTGCTTTCTTAGTTTTCTGTAGTTAATCTTTTGCATGTTTTCTGTTTTAATATCTTCCACATATTTTTGTTTATTGCCTTTTTTGTTCTACCATGCTTTTGACTGTTTCATCTTCTGAGACTTCTATATGTGGTCTTTTGCTTATTCTTGTATGTTAGTTTTCTGAGTATTTCTATCACTAGCCTATGATAATCTCATCTATCCTGTTCATTACACGTAACTGATATGTTTAGCTTCTTAGGGTTTTTTATAAGTCAAGACATGAATTTGATGTGAATATGCTTCTTTATGTCTGATATGTTAACTATGCCTAAGTCTGAAATTACAAGTTAATTAATTGGGATTCAACCATTATCAAATTTCACTCTGAGTTCTAGTTAATTGATGAATCATTTTGATTGGGGCTATATGTGCAAAACGACATAAATTGGTTGTATTTGTAATGGATTCATATGTTAGACTATGTTAAATCCTATTGTGCTTTGTGGTATTGGTTATAGCTGTAATAGACAAGTGTGATTAGTAATCTGGCTATTATTGAAAGTGACCTAATTTGGCTATAAGTGAAATTATTTAAGATTGTGTGATTAATTTGGGCACTCCTGAAATATTGGAGTGGTTAATTCTGCAAATCTAAGTCTAATTAATAAAACAGGCTAGTCCTGCAATCTAATCCAATTAGTTAAGTGATAATAAAAAGCTACCTTTTAAATTAGTATAAGACAGTTAAGTGAGGTTAAAATTGAAAGACTATTGAGTCTAAATCTGGCCAAGTCTTAAATGATTTAGAATATAATGGCCAGTAGTTAAATAACAACTAACCTAGGATACCCTGACTATTAACAGGTCAGGTAAATAACAAATAATATAAATGGTATAAAAGGAATAAGAAATGGTATAGTTGTGGATTTAATAGAGCCTATAGGGACAAAACAGACTTCCAGGCTTAGTATTTCTGCAATAAGGCATAAAATAAAGGGTAAAATAGACCTAATAAAAAGGCATAACTGTGAAAATCCATAGCAAGTAAGGGCACCATAGTAATATGCCCTTAAAATAAGCAAAAAGATTCCCTAGAACCTTCCTGAAAGGATTGGAAGGCTTTTCAAGTCTGAAATAAGGTACCAAACTATAATTAATAAGAGAATTAAGGGGAGGGAACTTATAATAAGATTTTTGAATTTACCCCTCAAAATTTCACCCAAAACACCTATAAATAGGCTTCATCTAAGTGTGAAAAAGGGCTGGATTCTAAAAATTCAGAGAAAACATTCTGAAATACAGAGTTATATACCATAAATAGAGAGTAAAACTTCTGAGTATAGTCGAGTGCAATTCTAGAATTCAATTAGGGCCCCCTGCTATTCTATACTATTGGATTTCCTTCAATCTTGTTCCTTGGTTTGCTTATCTGCTGGATTTGAGGATTATACTCGATTTTGTTGTTGTTGTTCTGATGTGATTCGGCTCTCTATTGATTCTGCTGTTGTGATCGCTGACTATCCTTCATCTTCATTTGCATTCTAGACTCATAAGTTTTCCTTTTGCTGAATCAGGTACACCTTTCCTATCCAAATATGTTACTGCCAGCTGATTTGAGGAAATAAAATACCATAAGTTATTCAGAAGAAGTTTTCTGTTGTATTTCATGTGTACTTAAGTTTAATTGCATGATTAGATCCTTTGTAATTTGATAGGGATGTTTGTAATAATTGATACGTATGGGACTGAGATGATATGACTAATAGTGTAATAGATAGAGTAGGGTAAAATACACGTAGACATAATCATCTTTAGGCTTAAGGTAAAAACAGACTTATTCGTGATTTTAACTGGTCTAATTAAACTAGTTTCGTAATCCAGATAATAATCATATTAACCTCATGAATCATAATGTGATAGTTTTAAAAATAACCAGCTTAATCATAGTCTGTTTCTTAACCTCAATTAGTTTAATAACCATTTGAAATAGTGAAACCTAAAATCAGTAACTAGTTTGCACAATTAATTATCATATCATTGTTCGAGATAGCGGAAATTAGTAGCTTATTGTTTAAGTTTTGTTAATAATCGATAATTATGATCCAGAATAGTATGAGTTACAATTAGTGGTTAATAATGATTCAATTCGCATAGTTAAGTAACGTATCATTGTTAAAGTATATGAGATAGTAGTCTGTTGTTCAAGTTCAATTAGTGATAGATAATTGGGATTTAGAATTAATATTGTTAAACTTGTACTTCTGTTTTCTTATGAAATAAATATCATTTGGTTAATTTTACATACTGCTTGTTGAGCATTTGTATATTTGTTATGAAATCTCAATTATGTTTCTTATTTCTCTCGACTGGTCTGGGCTTGATAGACGGTATGGGCTCATATCCAATTGGACTCATTTTTGGGTCTCTAAATAACAATTTTAACATATTCTGGGTTTCTGGAACCCAGTTATGCAAACTGGACTATTAAATTCCAGTCCATAAACGTCCATGCCTGGAAATGGAAATAATGGGCCTGGATATGATTCTGAAAATACAATACAAGTAAAATAATTAGGGAAAAAACAAAGATAGAAAATGTAGTATTTATTAGTATTGAACTTCTAAAAAATAATGGGACGAGCCTCGTATAAGATCAAAAATATGCGGGGCCCCCATATGAATAATAATAAGTGATTGACTCGGGAAGACCGTTTAGCAAATTCCATGGTCTTTCCTAAATTATAATAAGTCGTTAGACGTTATAGGCACGATTTTAAATATACATTCCTTAATATGAGTGCGCATCTAATGTGACTCAAATCTTAAATCTCGACGAAGTTGAAACGTGTTAGAGTCACAGGCGTACTGGTTGTCGTGTGACTTCAAATGCATTTTTGCGACGTCGTAAGGCGTTAAAATATTAAAAATGAAACATGCACATGTTGTAAAAGCATATAACTAAATCAAATAAAGTAAAAAACGACAGTTGAGCGACGTGCTAAAACCACAGAATTCGGGAGTGCCTAACACCTTCTCCCGGGTTAATAGAATTCCTTATCCGGATTTGTTATTGCGCGGACTGTTAAACAAAGTCAATTTCCTCGGATTCGGGATTAACCGATGACTTGGGACACCATTATCTTCCTAAGTGGCGACTCTAAAATTCTAAATAAAATCCCGTTTTGATTGTCCTTAAATTGGAAAAACTCCTTCCTCGTTGTTATTATATCCTTTCCTGGGTATATTGATAATCAACGAGGTATACCTTATTCTCCTTTTCGGGAAATAAGGGTAGTAAAAAGGGAGGTGTGACAGGTGATTGTTAATATGTAACCCCAAGTATTCACACTTGCAAAATTAAAATGAACTTGAGAGTGTATTATCTAAGCTTGACTGTATATTCTATGATATGCCTTAAATTGCAAAGTGTATCTTGCTTGAACATATATATGACTTTGTAGATGAACCTAATTCAGAATGAGTTGCATGCTAAGTGTGTGTGAGATTTTTACCTGCATTATATGTTTACACATGATACCTAAAACTTGCCATGTGTATGTGCAAAGCGAAATAGAAGTTATTTAGTTATAGAGATGATAGAGGCATTTCTATGTACAACCTCATAAAACAAAAACTGTGAATCCACATGTACATAATATCTTAGTTAACCCCTTTGAGCCTTAAGACTATTCTTTGATAACCCTATAATGTTCACAAAATATATGTTGTACATTATTGTACCTTACCTCCTAGAAGCACTCGAATTGTAATGAACATGCAAAAGTAAAAGTGTGGGGTGAGGGAAAATTGAAAAAGGGAAATCGAGAATGAATGGTAGAGTTGATGAACTGGTTGTTGTACAGTAAATGATTATAAAAACAAAAGAGAAAGAGATGTATATATATAAATAAGGTAGCCAGTTGTACCAAAAGAAAAGCGGGATTCAAGTGACTAAAAGGTGGAAGAATGCTTAGGGTGAGCATAATTAAAAGCTTAAAGGGAAGTTTGTGCAAAAGAAGTGCTTAGGGAGGTTAGCCACTATAACCAAAAGTATCCTACCCGTCTCATAACCTACATTACAATCCTTACAGACCTCTTGATCTTTGACTAAATGGCTCGATTAGTGGATTATTACACTAAGGACAAGATATTGGTGTGTCTGTGTATATATAAATGTTCTTTGCTGAGAGTGAGTGAAATGTTTCTATATATATAAGTTCCATGTTATAAATTGCATATGTGTGGGAACTTCTCTCATTTTGTGTGTTGTGAGGGTATGTAACTCAGGAAGAAAAGGGTAAGTTTGCAAGTTTGTAATAGTAATTAGAGTAAGCAATGATGTTTTTGGCATTGGAGTTTACAGTTGAGTAAGGATTGTGTATTACTTAGGTTGATCATGAATGATAGCTTGTGTGACATTTTTTGGAGGAGACATTGATAATATAGGCTTAGAAGTATGATTAAAGTTGCTCGAGGACGAGCAAAAGTTTAAGTGTGGGGTATTGATAATCGGCACATTTTACTATATTTGTACCCTAAATAATCACAGTTTAATGTTGTTTTGATAATATATATGATAAAAAAATGTTTCTTATCGGTGTTTTTGTGTGTTATAGGTACACATTAGTTGAGAAAGGCTACAAGAGTAATTTTGAAATTAAAAGGAGATGCAAAAGGCCATTTGTGCAAAAATCATAGAAACTACGCTTGAACAGCCCTGAAGATTCTGAGACACTGTTTGATTGCAGTTTCACCGCGATAGCGGTAGAACCGTGGTAGATCAAGTCTGCTGAAGTTTTCGAGATTCGGAATGGGGTGTTGGCCGCGGTTCCACCGCGACCGCAGTGAAACCGCGGCAAAAGGCAGAAAATTTAGGGGCCAAAGTGTAAAAATGGGATTTTTAATACCTAAACCCTATATATATCATTAGGATTCGCCCAAAGGAGGCAAGTTTTGTATTATTGACTACTTTTGCAAGGAAACTAGTGTGAGAGAATTCTCTAAACAACACTCTTACTTTTATCTTGAATTTTTTATTATGAAATCTATTCTATCTTTTGCTTTCATAGTTATGAGTAGCTAATTTCTTATCTAAGGTTGTGATGGAACCTATTGGTTGATGAACTTTCGGCTTATGTGAATACAAATTATTAGTTAAATTTTTAATTGTTCAACTTCGTTCTTGTTGTAGTTAATTGATAGGATCCTCAATTAGCTGTGCCTATTTAGTGTGCATAACTTGGAAAAGAGTGCATATTTAGGTTATTGTTGAACAACACCATACCTAGATTATTAGAGGGACCTATAATTGCGGGTTTAAAGGTGGAATTAGGAATAACGAAATATTGGGTGCAATCTAAAGTGAACTGTGATAATTAAAGCAAGCTAGGGTAGCTCGGAAGAGTGTAATAGTAAATTATTGTAATTACTCGGGAGAGATTTATGGTAGAATTATTGTTCATGATTGATAGAGAGATATTGACAAATTCCTATGAGCATAAACAGAAGGGATTCCATCAATAGGGAAAATCACCATCTTAGTCTTTCTCATTCTTATTTCCAACACATTCAGTTATTATTTCAGTTAATTAGTTCTTTGCAAAAGTAGTTATTAGAAACCACTCAAAAAGATATTTGAATATTTGGGAAGCTGATTCGAAAGTTTGTTGGGTATTGAAGATTGTAGTTGGTAGGTTAACTCTCTGAAGATTCGACCACGTGTGTAATACTTGGGTATATTTGCTGCGACTGCATTGTCCTATTTAGAAGGCATAGTTGGGCGTGATCACCCCTCCTCCGCATTACTTCGCAAATGAAAACCATTTTTTCTCAAATGCGAACTCGACAGAGTCCATGAACTTTCACAAATGTGAACGCTGCTCTCGCAGTTTTGAGGTCTGAGACTTGCACCAGAACTATCAATTTTCTAACTCCTTTCACACTACGCCATGCATCCGAAACTCACTTGACCCTCGGGGCTCTAAATAGAACATACACACATGTGTAATAACATCGTACAAACTCGCTCGAACGATTAAAATACAAAAATAACACTTAGAACTACGAATCAGACACCAAAACGAATGAAATTTTTAATGAAACATAAGAACTTCCACTTTTTCAGCCGAACGTCCGAACCGAATCACATCAAATCAACTATCTTGTGCACCAAATTTTGCAGACAAGCCATAAATACTAAAATGAACCTATTCAAAGTTCCGGAACTGAAATCCAAATTAGGTAGCAATAAAGTCAACCTACAGTCAAACTTAAAAATTCTTTAAACCTCTACATTTCTAGTTTCAATAAATTATGTCAAATCAAGCTAAGAACTTCCGAATTCGATTTCGAGCATATTCTCAAGTCCTAATCATGATACGAATCCATCGAGACTGTCAAAATATCGATCCGGGTCACATAGAAATGAGACGGATCCTCACACGGTGATAGAAAAATAAAGGGTTTAATGACAATGTGGGACAGTTGAGAAAGGGGAATTAAATATTGCTAATGACATGATAATTGCTTTTAATAGGTCTCTATTTAAAAAAGCAAGATCCGCTTCTAGAACAACGTGAGAAATTGTTTTTTCGTCATGCTAAAGGAAGAATCGTTCTTTAGTATTATTTCACTTGTATTTGGAGTGGAATAAAATATTGGTTGTGTCCGAGGAGTAGGCAAAATTAGCCGAACCTCGTAAATTCTGGTGTTCTTTATATTGTTGCTTTAAGCATACGGAAATAATTCAACAGGGATAGATACATATTAAAAACAGGGAACCAAGTCCCAACACGTGCCAACTCCCATAGACCGAAGGGTCAAGAGTCATGAGCCTCTACGGAATATACAAGTGTAAACAGTGAATATAACCGTGCACAAGTGTGGGATGATCAGAACAAAATATAGACAAACTGGAGAATCAGGTCCTGCGAACGCTGGCAGCTACCTCGACTGTCCAAAAGCACTCCCGAGCCGCAATGGAATCGGCTCTGCTGTAATGTACCTGGATCTGCACACAAGGTGCAGGGAGTCGGGTGTGAGTACTTCCAACTCAGCGGTAATAAAAGTAAATAATGTCTGAAGGGAAGAAAACCACGCAAGGCACTATCTCTTGCTACACAATACAGAACTATCATAAAACTTCAAAACACTATCATTTTATTCCTTTTTCAGCATATGTGAGTAGATTATTTAGAAATCTCAATTTTTAGCTACTTTCTTTCATTATAACATACCAATACCCGGGAGAATCTCAAGCAGTGCAAGTCAGCACTCAAATCAGCCTCTCGGGCTCAGCACTCCTTAACAATTTATACCAGGAGATCTGGTCAATAAAGCAACAAATGCACATGTGCCAGTAAAGTATGAGTGCTAAAATGTTATGCCATGTAGTACACGTAAACCAATATATGTATGCCATGCAATGCATATGACCGCTACGGCGTGTAGCCCGATCCTTTTGGGTACCCGTGCTCACTGTGGGGGTTCAGACTCCGGAGGGGCTCCTACAGCCCAAGCACAATATTAATATCACACCTGCTGCGGCGCGCAACCCGATCCATATACCACTGCGGCGTGCAGTCCGATCCATGCATGTGTATGCATATGCTCACATGAATGTCATGCCCTAACATATGGCCCTCGGCCCCAATCGGTCTAACAAATAATCAAGAAAGCCCTACGGCAACAATATCATATTAGCTCACGGCAAAAAATATTATTAAGACCTTGTTCAAGTTTTTCATAACCTTATAAAAATGCTGAATAGCAATAATTCCATTTTAAACCTTAAATTTAGAATAAAATATGCTCAGTGTTATCAAAACAGTGATACCAATCCTCGAAGGATTCAAATAATTGGCACGAAGCCCAAACGTGATAATTAGTCCAATTCATTTTAACAATTAGGTGTTATTATTTATTACGAGGGACGGACCAAGTCACGATCCCCAATGGTGCTCTACCCCACGCCCGTTATCCGGCGTGCAAGTCACCTCAACACAGCACTAAGATGTGCAAGTCCGGGGTTTACTAACCCTCAGGACATCATTTACAAGTATTACCCACCTCGAACCGACGAAAACTCATGCCCTCGACGCCTTAGCTCCTCGAAACGGCATCCACGCACGTCCAAACTAGCACAAATCAGCACAAATATATCAAAATAGGCTAATGGAACATAACCCAATCGAAAGAAATCGAAAACTATCAAAAATCACGAAATTTGCAAAACCCGAGCCCCGGGCCCACATCTCGAAAAATCTCGAAACTCATATTTCCAGAACCCTCGTCTCGCCACGAGTCCATACATATAAAATTTACCAAAATCGGAGTTCGATTGGCCTTTCAAAACCCAAATTTTCGTTTTCTATATCTAGGCCACAATTCTTCACAATTTCTACCCAAATTCATGAAGATTGATGTTAATTCTACCATAAAGTGATGTTTTTGAGTCAAGAAACTTACCTCCGATGAATACCCGATGATTTCCCAGCATTTTCCCGTGATTTCTTCTCTCTGGGGCTCAAAAATGGTGTTTTGGGTATATGAACCCGTAAGCCCTCTCTTCTGCAATTAAACTCACTGCCTGGTCAATTCCTTCATCGCGTTCGCGACGCCTCTCACGCGAACGCGATGCCTTAACCCTCTTCTTCATCGTGAACGCAACACACCGTCACGCGTCCGCGAAGACCATTCTCCCCAGCCCGGACTTTTCCTCTACGCGAACGCGACATGCCTCACACGTTCGCGATGCCTTGCGAATTCCTTATACGCGAACGCGGCCCAGACCATCGCGAACGCGATGCTTCCCAGCTTCCTCTTACGCGAACGCGACGCCAACCCTCGCGAACGCGATAGTCACCTGATCCCAGCCTACGCGAAGGCGGCATAGCCCTCGCGAACGCGAAGGCTAAAAGTTTGCCCAGTGATCTGCAGATTTCAGCGGACCTTTTCTTGCTTCAAAGTGCCGGATAGTGGTCCGGATTCACCCCGAGGCCCCCGGGACCCCAACGAAAACCACCAACATACCCCAAAACACGATACGAACTTGTTCCAATCATGAAAACACCATCCTAAACATCAAAATCACCAATTACACACGGATTCAAGCCTAAGTTTCTTCAAAACTTTCAAAACTAACATTCAACCCAAAACCCGATCAAACGACGTCCGAATGACCTGAAAAGTTGCAGGCATATCCAAAATCACCTAACGGAGCTACTGCAACTGTCGGAATTCCATTCCGACTCCCAGATCAAAATCTCACCTACCGTTCGGTTTTCGCCAAAATTCAACCTTAGCCAATTCAAGCCTATTTCTACACCGGGCCTCCAAATTCAATTCTGATTGCTCTCCTAAGTCATAAATGATCCCCCGAAACTAGTCGAATCATCAGAATCCAATTCCGAGTACTCTAACTCGATAGTCAACTCTAGGTTGACTTTCCATATTCAAACTTCCTTCAAACATGCTATTTGCTTCATTTTCAATTCAATTCACTCCTAACTCACCCGATAGGCTCTAACACTGATATAAAAGCATAAAACATGTAATTGCAACATAACGGGGTGGTAAATTCCCGTAACGACGGGCCGGGTCATTACATTCTCCCCAACTTAAACAATCGCTCGTCCTCGAGCGTACTCAGAGTTGTACTAGAAGCAACCCAATAGCTGAATGACCTTACCAAGCAATATATTCGGGCGATCATACGTCACCCTATCTCACATAAGTCCGAAAACACCATATAGTCAAAATTTCACAGACCATCTGAACCATAAATCACATTGCACTTTCCGAAATCATATGCCAAATGCAAATCCCATGCCTATACTCAGGATACACTCGAATCCACTGCAATAACCCACATTCACTACTCCGGTTGAGATCATATGATGTATCGACAACCCCATCACTCGAGACGATAGTCTCTAATCACAACAACAGGCCACAATAACCAAATACTAGCTGAAAACCTCTTTCATTAGATAGAGTCTTATTCCAACACCTCCATATCCTGCCCACGGCAGCTGAAGCACGCGATATACCGAACCCATCTCTCAGGTTAACCATTCGTGAATCCATTTCCCTTTTAAAACTGATACCACAATAGGTTTCGGAGCCAAACCTCGATTTTTACCTTTCTAACAAGCTAAGATCCAATATGCTCGTATTCATTAATAACCCCAATGGTCATTTCAATTATAACACACCGCACTGTGATAAGACACCTCAACACCGACCTAAGCCACGACGAGCACAACATAGGCTCCAATAGAAACGTATGCACACACTCGAATCATGACAGCTCAATTCATGACAACTGTCTCCAGCAAAAGAGCTGCAATTCAATTCCTCTGTGCCATCATAACATAGAACTGAGATCGCGTCTCGCATTATAGAAATAGAGTACCCGAATCCTCCTCGAGAGGTCATAACATCACGTGGCCTTGCCACGATTCGTGATTCTATCCAAACACTATTACTCATGAAGCACCTCAAGCTACCAAGCTCAAAACGGTTAGCCACGCACAGATCTAGGTCTTGAACCCAAGCAATCAACCTCACCCACGGTGAAACAATTAACGTATGCTATTAAATCCTGAAAGGACACAACCGATGTGCCACTCGCCAAGCGATACTCAAAACGGTCTTTTCCTCATAAGCGAGGAAGTATTGTATACCATGTAGCTTATAACTAACTATATTTTCACAATATACTGTTGCGGCGTGCAACCCGCTCCAATGACATACCCGGGGCGGCGTGCTACCCGATCCAGATACCATACCTGTGGCGATGTACCACCCGATCCAAGTAACCCTTGTCAAATAAATACGCGTCGAGTCAAGTTGCTCATCATAAGAAACATATATAGCCTCAAGTTTGGCCACAATAGCAAACATATATATATATATATAGCCTCAAGCTCGGCCACACGAAACGCATCTGACAACGTTTCTCAATACCGGAACTGAATCAATGGTAGATACCTCTACACTGACATCCGCCACTAAGGTCCAACTGACAAAGCAATGCCTACCAGTCGTCCGCTGGTCCTGGGTACAACTACTCTGTTGGAGCATACTCTGATGCTCTCCGCTACGCAATTTGTGCCATTTTCCGACATAGTCCATATCACATTTGTCTAGACGACCTGACTTATGTCAACCAGTCTGAAATAAGGTATCATAACCCAAATTCATCATATCAAGCTAAGAGAGAGCCACTAGGGCTTCCGATTTCCAATAATCACAAAACGGTGCCGATACACGCGATATACAACCACTGCATAGGCGGATTACGAGAACTTCTAGTCTCCAACACATATATAACACATGAATCGCTATACCTGGTTCCACACTCCACCGTACGAATATATAACGCACATCAAGCGTCCATTCATACCACGACAGCCATTCAGAAATTTCACCATGCCATCAACGACTCAGTCATTATAGTCGATCCAACAAGAGAATACCACCATACCACTGGATATCATCAGTTTACATTACCTTGTCCTTTTTGGATCATATTCCCTGCCAAGTTAATAGAATAGCAGTACCATTTTCTTAAATCATCGGAAAGATCGATTCTTAATTCACCTGCAGTTGTCCGCGCCGCTCAATAATTTTATTGACTTCCCATATATTATGAACTGATCTCAAAACCTAGAATATACCATTATCAACTTTTCATAACAACATCGTGTATACCATACTAAGATAACATGGAAATTCTTATCCCTTTCCTACGCCGCAAACATCGACGCACTCAACTAGTCAAGGACTTTTATGATCCCATATAGAGAAAACTCATTACACATTCCAAGCTTTGCATAAGTTAAACTGCCAGGACCGAGTCCTTATACCCATATTATACCCATATCGGGTTACACGACTGCCAACACTCAAAAGCTTTATTGCACAATATCTGCAAGACTCATTACTTCAACCACATACCAGGAATTAGTCGTATTCTTTATCATACCGCTTCGGTTTATTAACAAGTTGTTCCATTTACCCAGTTTCCTTTCTGATTCATCTTTGATTTAATATTAGCCATTACTGTAGCACCATAACACATCAACTCATTCCACACGAGACTCGTACATAAGACCACACGGTCTAAGACCCATAGGCCACTAAATACTCTCTCAATATTTCCCAGAAGGATCACATCCTACAATACTTTATTTTGAAGAACCTCTTGCGATTTGAATTCGTTATCATTACCTCCCAATACGGATTACATAGAATCCCATCATTCACATAATATAACACAAGTACCGATCTCTTCTAACGAAACCACCATCTTTAGCCACATGCACAATCTTAAGACACCCGACTGTTACAAGTAAAATCTTGAACACCGTAAACAATTCTCGGGCGTCAGTCATCCTTATTCAGCTGTAATTCAACCTGTCTTATTGAACAGAACCACTCGTGCCTTATTAGAACTCTGACACTGCAGATCATGATTACATATGGATACAATTAGCTATCTTTCTTTTCTATACACCGAACATTCTTTACCAACATAAGTTCACAACATCCTAGTATTTCTTCATATCTACGAAGCACCATAACCTTTATCAAAATTTCCCAACATACCTAGAGACAGAGCCAACACAACACACGACAGTGCAATGCAATCGGTTAATCAATAACAACCTCCCCAACTTAGCTCGGAGTCATACATCAAAGCACTTTTAGCTACTCATAGCATTCTTACTCAAACGATGCCACAAAGTTCTAGTTAGATTAAACTCAAGTCATTTACAAGCTTCGGTGGAGATTCGAATCATCAGAAATATTAACTCTTTTGCAATTCTTGCATTCATTCACACACAACAGTTAAGCCCACTCTTTAGGTGACAAAATCTTTTAAGCCCCAAGTTTTCCAAAAATTTCGACAGAATTTCCTTTGTAAATTGGCCTATCCACCTGCCAGAGAATCGCCAAAACCATCCTAGCAATACATTCACAACTCGACAAGACATCACAATGCATATCGACAACATTAGTCTCAATACTACACAAATCAAATTATCATAATTGTTACATGAACATGCGCTGTACCTGCTCGAATCATAACACATATCAAATACATTTCAATTACACATGAGGATCAACCCTCCTACTTCTTCTCAATTTAGCATTTCATCACGAAATATGATAATTATTTCTCACGCCCATAGCTAGGGCTACATATCAAATCACAATAAGAACCGAATACCTTATAGCTCTCCCATTATCAAACTGCCATTTGCACAATAAGGATCAATACCGATCGTATGAACTTCATAATACCGACTCGCAAAATTAATACCTTGGTGCTCAAGCCATGGACAAGGATCTGGCCTCGAGTCCTCCCAACTGGCCCAACATAAATTCATGGAGATTATATCTCGCCCCTCGATCGGGGAATCGCAAGCCATAAGTCAATTATATTACTGAGCGCTCGATGCGTACACATACGTGCGGAAGGAATTTCAAAATTATATCTCAAGCTGAATCAAGTGCGCACGATAAGAATTCCAAGAAATGTGAAGTGTTTCCTAAAG
The DNA here is from genome assembly GCA_032618575.1 of Nicotiana noctiflora. Classification (NCBI taxonomy): domain Eukaryota; kingdom Viridiplantae; phylum Streptophyta; class Magnoliopsida; order Solanales; family Solanaceae; genus Nicotiana; species Nicotiana noctiflora. Next base: position 34,111 of record JASVEL010004831.1, read on the forward strand.
GTTCGCAGCCTCCCGAGGATAAGTACAGGCGTCCCCGTACCGATCCACAAGACTCTACTAACCGGCTCAAGACTCAGGAGGCCTAGTAAACCTAGGCTTTGATACCAACTTGTCACGACCCCAAATCCGGTCGTGATGACACCCAGCATACTACTAGGCCAGCCCGACCAATCAACAATAACCACGGAGCCACAAGCTCACTTTATCCGATTTAAGCATAACAGTGATAGATATTTTAAAAACAGGGAACCAAGTCCCAACATGTGCCAACTCCCATAGACCGAAGGGTCAAGAGTCATGAGCCTCTACAGAGTATACAAAGTGTAAATAGTGAATATAACTGTGCACAAGTGTGGGATGATCAGAACAAAATATAGACAAACTGGAGAATCAGGTCCTGCGAACGCTGGCAGCTACCTCGACTGTCCAAAAGCACTCCCGAGCCGCAATGGAATTAGCTCTGCCGTAATGTACCTGGATCTGCACACAAGGTGCAGGGAGTCGGGTGTGAGTACTTCCAACTCAGCGGTAATAAAAGTAAATAATGCTGAAGGGAAGAAAACCACGCAAGGCACTATCTCTTGCTACACAATACAGAACTATCATTAAACTTCAAAACACTATCATTTTATTCCTTTTCAGCATATGTGAGTAGATTATTTAGAAATCTCAATTTTTAGCTACTTTCTTTCATTATAACATACCAATACCTGGGAAAAATCTCAAGCAGTGCAAGTCAGCACTCAAATCAGCCTCTCGGGCTCAGCACTCCTTAACAATTTATACCAGGAGATCCGGTCAATAAAGCAACAAATGCACATGTGCCAGTAAAGTATGAGTGCTAAAATGTTATGCCACGTAGTACACGTAAACCAATGTATGTATGCCATGCAATGCATATGACCGCTACGGCGCGTAGCCCGATCCAATTTGGGTACCCGTGCTCACCGTGGGGGTTCAGACTCCGGAGGGGCTCCTACAGCCCAAGCACAATATTAATATCACACCTGCTGCGGCGCGCAGCCCAATCCATATACCACTGCGGCGTGCAGTCCGATCCATGCATGTGTATGCATATGCTCACATGAATGTCATGCCCTAACATATGGCCCTCGGCCCCAATCGGTCTAACAAATAATCAAGAAAGCCCTACGGCAACAATATCATATTAGCTCATAGGCTAAAAATGTTATTAAGACCTTGTTCAAGTTTTTCATAACCTTATAAAAATGCTGAATAGCAAAAATCCCATTTTAAACCTTAAATTATAATAAAATATGCACAGTGTTATCAAAACAGTGATACCAATCCCTGAAGGATTCAAATAATTGGTACGAAGCCCAAACGTGATAATTAGTCCAATTCATTTTAACAATTAGGTGTTATTATTTATTACGCGGGACGGACCAAGTCACATTCCCCAATGGTGCTCTACCCCACGCCCGTTATCCGGCGTGCAAGTCACCTCAACACAGCACTAAGATGTGCAAGTCCGGGGTTTACTAACCCTCAGGACATCATTTACAAGTATTACCCACCTCGAACCGACGAAAACTCATGCCCTCGACGCCTTAGCTCCTCGAAACGGCATCCACGCACGTCCAAACTAGCACAAATCAGCACAAATATATCAAAATAGGCTAATGGAACATAACCCAATCGAAAGAAATCGAAAACTATCAAAAATCACGAAATTTGCAAAACCCGAGCCCCGGGCCCACATCTCGAAAAATCTCGAAACTCATATTTCCAGAACCCTCGTCTCGCCACGAGTCCATACATATAAAATTTACCAAAATCGGAGTTCGATTGGCCTTTCAAAACCCAAATTTTCGTTTTCTATATCTAGGCCACAATTCTTCATAATTTCTACCCAAATTCATGAAGATTGATGTTAATTCTACCATAAAGTGATGTTTTTGAGTCAAGAAACTTACCTCCGATGAATACCCGATGATTTCCCAGCATTTTCCCGTGATTTCTTCTCTCTAGGGCTCAAAAATGGTGTTTTGGGTATATGAACCCGTAAGCCCTCTCTTCTGCAATTAAACTCACTGCCTGGCCAATTCCTTCATCGCGTTCGCGACGCCTCTCACGCGAACGCGATGCCTTATTCCAGTCCTTCATCGCGAACGCGACACACCATCACGCGTCCGCGAAGACCATTCTCCCCAGCCCGGACTTTTCCTCTACGCGAACGCGACATGCCTCACGCGTTCGCGATGCCTTGCGAATTCCTTATACGCGAACGCGGCCCAGACCATCGCGAACGCGATGCTTCCCAGCTTCCTCTTACGCGAACGCGACACAAACCCTCGCGAACGCGATAGTCACCTGATCCCAGCCTACGCGAAGGCGGCATAGCCCTCGCGAACGCGAAGGCTAAAAGTTTGCCCAGTGATCTGCAGATTTCAGCGGACCTTTTCTTGCTTCAAAGTGCCGGATAGTGGTCCGGATTCACCCCGAGGCCCCCGAAAACCACCAACATACCCCAAAACACGATACGAACTTGTTCCAATCATGAAAACACCATCCTAAACATCAAAATCACCAATTACACACGGATTCAAGCCTAAGTTTCTTCAAAACTTTCAAAACTAACATTCAATCCAAAACCCGATCAAACGACGTCCGAATGACCTGAAATTTTGCAGGCACATCCAAAATCACCTAACGGAGCTACTGCAACTGTCAGAATTCCATTCCGACCCCCAAATCAAAATCTCACCTACCATTTGGTTTTCGCCAAAATTCAACCTTAGCCAATTCAAGCCTATTTCTACACCGGGCCTCCAAATTCAATTCTGATCGCTCCCCTAAGTCACAAATCACCTTCCCGAAACTAGTCGAATCATCAGAATCTGATTTCGAGTACTCTAACTCGATAGTCAACTCTAGGTTGACTTTCCATATTTAAACTTCCTTCAAACATGCTATTTGCTTCATTTTCAATTCAATTCACTCCTAACTCACCCGATAGGCTCTAGTCACTACTAAAAAATTGGCCTATGGCAACGGTTCATAAAATGTTGCAATAGGCACCAAAACCGTTGCAATAGGCCTATTGCAACGGTTTACGGACCGTTACATCAGCTCGCGTTCCAATAGGTCTATTGCAACGCTTTCTTGCAACGGTTCTGTGCCCGTTGCAGTAGCCGATTTATTGCAACGGTTCTGAGACCGCTGCTATTGATGATACTATTGCAACGGTTAGCTTTTTTATTGGAACGGTTCAAAAATGTTCCAATATCATCTTTGGCAACAGCCGTTGAGCCTATAGCAACGGTTATGTAAGCTATGGCAACGGATATTTGAGGCTATCCCAACGGTTATTTTGAAGCTATCACAACAGTTATTTTGAAGCTATTGCAATGGTTATTTTGAAGCTATCGCAATAACTATTTACCTATACTATAGAATATAATAATGTTCTACAATTTATATGAATCACAAAGATCGATACATACATAAAAAATTCAACAAGCATCCATTTATAAAAATAAAATGTACAATACTAATAGACAATTGAAGAATGCTTTAGCTTAGATAATGTTGCAAAGAGTACAGAAAAAATATTCCTAAATATTTGAAGGTCTAGCAAAAATCAACCAATACTCTTAAGGTCTTCATGGCATTCATCAACCCATTGTTTATTTGCTTCACCTACAATACCATAAAAAAATTAAACTTTATCAGATTTGTCAACGTAACATAAATCATAAATAAACTCACATGGTTAAGTCTCATACCCAACTTTGTATGTTCATATTCAACAATTAGCTTCAACATGTAATTGCATGTGATTAAACACGTTCTTATCCAAAATTTAAAATAAAGTATACAACAACAACAACAACAACAACCCAGTATATTCCCACAAGGTGGGCACTGGGGAGGATAATATGTAGACAGGTCTTACCTCTACCCGAGAGAGCAGAGAGGCTGTTTCTATAACTTCTCTTCTGATGTATATATTTATTGTGTATGTCCTTTCTATAAGAAGCTCATTCCATGATTAATTGTTTATCTTTTTCAGTAATTATTGACATTCTTCTCATATAAAGACCTTAAGTTCTCGCACATCAGGTTTCATACTAATTGCTTGGGTAGTAAGAGAGTATTATGCCTTATGTAGGAAAGATGTTATAGAATGGATCTATATTCAAGGCAAAAAGTTTGCACACGACACTAAAGGATAATAGTCTTTAAGACACGTACCTTGTTAGCAAAACCAACCTGACTAGTAACTACTTATGTAATACTTCCATACTTCTAATTCTTTTGCCTCTTGACGTAAGCTTCTAACAGCCTTTTGCTGTAATGACAAGTCATGATGTGCAAAATAATCAGAAACTCACAACAATCTGATCCGATAATAATTGACATAGAGCTCGGACAAAGTCTAAGACCAAGGATTACAACGAATTAACTTTTTTTTTCTTCAGAAAGTTAGTATCACTTTATCTCCTAGTCCTTGACAAATTAGATTTTTTACTAACTTCATCAACAACTCGTAATAAGAAGGTTTTAAAGCATTTTGGCAAATGTAGAACGTATACATAATAAGAAGGAGCTCATGCGACAAGCTTAAGTCAAAAATGAATAATTTTACAGAATACAAGTTTGGAAAACAGATTGACACTGCAATGATACGTAAAGAAAAATAACAACAGAGCTAAGAAATACGCATCATTTAATCTTAAACTGATGTTTCAAATTAGGTAAAATACTAAAAGACAATAAAAAGAATGTTATTTGAGAATAAGGAAGGATAACACGATTTAAAGTTAAACATTTATCAAGTTCCTCAAAGCAACAACTTAGTAGTGATAAGTAATATAATTACTTCCACAATATCATCAGATAAGGGAATGATGCATAACCATCTGAGATATTGGAAGTAGATGTGAATAGGGGATTGGTCCTGAGTAAAGCTATGGTCATGCTTAGGCAATATTTATTGTGATAACTTCAGATCCATTAAAAGATTGCTAAAGCATTGTCATAATTTTGCATACAACAGGAAACGACATTATTCATTTTTCAACCAATTAATCGCCCTTCATACGAAATAAGTTAGAGAAATGTGAATAGAAAGTAAAACACATATTCATCCATAAAAGATACAAAAATTAGTGATTATAAATGCTTAAGAACTCAGAGAAAATCTTTCACATACTTATCGTACATAAACAAAAAACTCACTATGTAAGTTCTAATGTGATCGAAGTAATCTATACTCTATAGAAAGTCCCTACCATGGTCAATATTAGAAGACGTATAAAAATCCCTTTCAATTAACCATTTACCACAACTTCTAAGGTCATCAATGGAATAAGTACTCCAGACAAACAGAAACAAATATTATTGAGATCTCTATTTATCATAATCCATAGTAAGTCACTAAGCACAAAGAGATAGTAAGAATACAGAAGTTCAGAGGGATTACATGATCAGCAAGAGTTATGCCATTTATAACTGCGACTTCTACACTTGAGCCAGATATCCGATCACCACTTCCATGAGGATCAAACTAATGAGAGAACAAATGAATAACATCTACATCTTGCAAACAAAATTGTAGCATTAGATTAGTTATCATATTACAGTTTTGTTAAGACAAATTACAAATAAATAGTAGCAGCACACATAATAAAAACTGAGGATTGTCTACAAGGCATTCTTCCGATTAAATATACCAGTAATTGAAGATATCACACCCCACAGAGTTTTGAAATCAAAATTCTCAGAAAGTAATATTTTTCTTCAAATTCACCGAGATATAATTTATTAACCAGCCAAAACCTAACAACCAAGTATCAACAATCCTCAATTCTCGTAGTAAGCCCATCAAATCCAATTGAAATTATAATATTACAATTGAATATAACTATATCTTATCAAATTAATCACTATACTATTTTTCACTCCTAACAACGTTTTTTTTTATATATTTGCAAAACTAACCAAATTGCACAATCCTTAAACAAATAAAACAACATAATTTAAAAAGACAAAACGAAGTTGAGAAATTAAGAGAGAAGGGTAGAAACAGAGACCTATGTACCCTAAGTCCCAGTGACGAGAGAAATGCCTATTTTATAAAGAGACCACTACTTTATCTACTCTGTTCCTGAGGCACTGGCCAGTTTCCATCACTGTGCTTGAGCTGGAAGACAACAGGGGAGTTGGGGAAGCGATAGGATCCAAAACGCCAAGGATTTGGGTCTTTATTGTTTGCCAGATGTGATGTCTATTTGGGGTTTGTGGGTTAGCCAGAACTGGAGATGAGCAACGAGGGAATCTTAGTAGAGGCGGAGAAAATGTCTTCTCGGAGTGTGGCGTCGCTGGATTAGGCATTGATAGAGATGGAGACGGTTTCTTAGGGTTTGTGGCTCACTGCTTTTCGAAGCTAATAGATTTAAGACCTTTTTAGGATTATAAAAAAGTTGTGGGTTTGGCATGAAAAAAACCAAAAATAAGGGGAAGTAAAACCGTTACAGTAAATTCATTCTCCAGAGAACCGTTTCAATTGAGATATCTATTGCAACGGTTATGACAATCGTGGCAACAGAGACGTCTATGGCAACAATTATTAAGCTGATATAACGGTTTAGTAATAGAAGTGTCCCAATAGGGCGGAGATGCTAATGCAACGGTTTTGACCGTTGCAATAAGAGGTCTATGGCAACGGTTAGATAACCGTTGCTAAAATTTCGTTGCCATAGCCATAATTTCTGGTAGTGTGTAAGTATTATTGATTTAAAATCAGCATGAAAGGCATTTGTATCTTCTCTCTTATAGTATTATTTCACTTGTATTTTAGAGTGGAATAAAATATTAGTTGTGTCCGAGGAGTAGGCAAAATTAGCCGAACCTCGTAAATTCTGGTGTTCTTTTTATTGTTGCTTTATTATCTTATTTATTATTTAGTGGTTGCCATAATTTTTGATATAGTAGTTGTGACTCATTCACACTATATACATTTGGCTTCCGCAACAATTGGTATCAGAGCCAAGGTATTATCTCGGTATGCTCTGTGGTTGCAGCATAGTCTAATCTTCCACATTAGAAAAGATTTATCTTGGTAACTGAGTCAAGGTTCTTTCTCGGTATGCTCTGTGGTTGCAGCTTAGTCTGATCTTCCACATCAGAAAGGAAATAATCTTGATTTGTGTCGTCAACTATTAAATAATATTTATGTCAAAGATGGGAGACAATAAACAAGAAGAATCTACATCAAGTGTCAGCAATACGTCATCATTGGCATCTTCGCTTATGACAAGAAATGTGTCAAATGCGAAATTCGCGGTAGAAATTTTTGACGGGTCCGGACAATTTGGGATGTGGCAAGGCGAGGTTCTAGATGTCCTTTTTCAACAAGGGCTAGATCTTGCTATTGAAGAAAAGAGACCAGATGGTATTGGAGATGTTATTGGAGAATTATCAACCGTGTTGCTTGCGGTACCATTCGATCATATCTTGCTAGAGAGCGAAAATATCCATACACAAAGGAAACTTCTGCTAGTAAATTATGAAAAGCACCGGAAGATAAATTTTTGAAGAAAAACAGTCAAAATAAATTATACATGAAGGATGTTCCTGTTTCACTTCACCTATGTTCCTGGTACCACGATGAATGAACATATCACCAGTTTCAATAAGTTGGTCACGTATTTGCAAAATATGGATACAACTTATGATGATGGTGACTTGGCCTTGATGTTGTTGGCGTCACTTTCTGACGAGTACGAGCACCTTGAAACTACTCTACTCCATGGAAATGACAAAGTTTCTCTCAGAGAAGTTTGTTCGGCTTTGTACAGCTATGAACAAAGAAAGCGAGAAAAACAGAAGGGCGGAGAAGGAGAAGCACTGTTCGTGAGGGGTCGTCCTCAAAATCAAACGAGGACAAGGAAAGGAAGATCTAAGTCAAGATCTAAACCCAGCAAAGATGAATGTGCCTTTTGTCGAGAAAAGGGGCACTGGAAGAAAGACTGTCCGAAGTTGAATAATAAGGCCAAACATAACAATGGAAAGGCCATTATGGATTCAAATGTAGCTGATTGTGATGATTCGGATTTCTCATTAGTTACAACGGAGCCTTCAATGTCATCAGACATATGGTTGATAGACTTGGCTTGTAGCTATCATATGTGTCCCAACAGGGATTGGTTTGTGGACTTTCAAGAAGGAGAATATGGAGTCGTCCAAATAGCGGATAACAACCCTCTTACCTCATATGGAATTGGTTCAATACGATTAAGGAACCATGATGGAATGATCAGAACATTAACAGATGTTCGATATGTACCGGGTTTGAAGAAAAATCTCATCTCTGTGGGAGCCTTGGAATCAAAAGGGTTCAAAATTATTGCAGAAAATGGAGTGATGAGAGTATGCTCCGGTGCACTAGTGGTAATGAAGGCCAATCGGAAGAACAATAACATGTACCATTATCTCGGTAGTACAGTTATTGGGACAACGACAGTGACGTCCAGTGACAACAAAGAGGCAGAAGCAACCAGGCTATGGCACATGCGCTTGGGACATGCTGGAGGAAAATCCTTGAAAACTCTATCAGATCAAGGATTGTTGAAAGGGGTAAAGGCTTGCAATTTGGAGTTTTGCGAGCATTGTGTCAAAGGGAAACAGACAAGGGTTAAATTTGGTACAACAATCCATAATACTAAAGGCATTTTGGATTATGTACACTCTGACGTTTGGGGTCCTTCCAAAACACCTTCATTGGGTGGGAAGCACTATTTTGTGACCTTTGTTGATGATTTTTCCCGAAGACTATGGGTGTATGCAATGAAGAGAAAAGATGAAGTGCGGGGAATTTTTCTCAAATGGAAGACGATGGTGGAGAATCAAACGGGCAGGAGGATCAAGTGTATTCGCACAGACAATGGAGGTGAATACAAAAATGATCATTTCAATAAGGTCTGTGAAAATGATGGCATCGTCCGACACTTCACTGTCGGACATACACCACAACAGAATGGAGTGGCAGAACGCATGAACCGGACCTTGCTGGAGAAGGTACGGTGTATGTTGTCCAATGCTGGCTTGGGCAAAGAATTTTGGGCTGAGGAAATTACATATGCATGCCACCTCATTAATCGCTTACCATCTGCTGCTATTGATGGCAAGACACCATTTGAAAAATGGTATGGAAAGCCTGTTGTAGATTATGACTCTTTGCACGTATTTGGCTCAACTGCATATTATCATGTGACGGAGTCAAAATTGGATCCAAGGGCAAAGAAGGCTATTTTTATGGGGATTACTTCTGGAGTCAAAGGACATCGCTTATGGTGTCCTATGACAAAGAAAGTAATATTCAGCAGGGATGTTACCTTCGATGAATCTTCTATGGTAAACAAGGTAACAAATGAAGATACCAAACAAGATGATGGTGTTTCTAAGCAGGTGGAGTTTGAGGGAAAATTTATTTTTCCTACACAAGAAGCAGAGGAGGAAACAAATGAAGATTATCCTCTGGGAGGAGAGCCAGTAGAGGAGATTCCAACTCAGGAACCTCAACAACAACTTGAATCAATAGCAACCAGCAGGCCAAAAAGGAAAGTAACGAAACATGTTCGTCTCATAGAGAGAGTTGCTTGTGCAACCGCAATTGCAACTGATGATGTTCCCACCACTTATAAAGACGCAGTCCAAAGTTCAGAAGAAGATAAGTGGAGGATTGCCATGAATGATGAATTACAGTCCCTTCATCAGAATCATACATGGAGATTGGCCAATCTCCCGAAGGGAAAGAAAGCAATTGGGTGCAAATGGGTATTTGCAAAGAAGGAAGGATTTCCTAACCAAGTAGATGTTCGCTACAAAGCAAGATTGGTGGCCAAAGGATATGCTCAAAAGGAGGGAATTGATTACAATGAAGTATTTTCTCCAGTTGTAAAACATTCCTCCATTCGAATTATGTTGGCTTTGGTAGCACAATTGAATTTGGAACTAGTTCGGATGGATGTAAAAACTGCATTTTTACATGGAAACTTGGAGGAGGAAATCTACATGACTCAGCCAGAAGGATTCAAAGTTGCTGGAAAGGAAAACATGGTGTGCAAACTTGAAAAATCATTGTACGGGTTGAAACAATCTTCTAGACAATGGTACAAACGATTTGACAAGTTTATGTTGCAGCAAGGGTACAAGAGAAGCAAATACGATCATTGTGTGTATTTGCGCAGGCTTAAAAATGGTTCCTTTATATATCTTCTCCTATATTTTGATGATATGTTGATAGCTTCCAAAAATTCGGAAGAAATTGATAAGTTGAAGATTCAACTGAAGAAGGAGTTCGAGATGAAGGATCTGGGTGAGGCGAAGAAAATTCTTGGCATGTAGATAATAAGAGATAGACGTTCAAAGAAACTCTGTTTATCTCGGAAAGAATATTTGAAGAGAGTACTACAACGTTTTGGCATAGATGACAAGACTAAGCCAGTTAGTACTCCACTTCCTCCCCATTTTAAGCTAAGTAGTACTATGTCGCCATTGGATGAAGCTGAACGAGAGTATATGTCAAAGGTACCATACGCAAATGCTGTTGGTAGCTTGATGTATGCAATGGTCCGTACGAGACCTGACATTTCACAAGCTGTTGGAGTTATTAGCAGATATATGCATAATTCGGGAAAGGAGCATTGGCAAGCTGTGAAGTAGATTCTACGGTATATTCATAATACTATAGATGTTGGGTTAGTTTTTGAGCAGTAAGGCAATCAGTCTGTAGTTGGATATTGTGACTCAGATTTTGCAGGTGATCTGGACAAACGAAGATCAACTACTGGTTATGTGTTTACTTTTGCAAAGGCACCAGTTAGTTGGATGTCTACTTTGCAGTCAACAGTTGCTTTGTCTACAACAGAGGCAGAGTACATGGCTATTACAGAGGCCGTGAAGGAGGCAATTTGGCTTCAAGGATTGCTAAAGGAGCTTGGTGTTGAACAAAAAAGTATCACAATTTTTTGTGATAGTCAAAGTGCTATTCAATTAGCGAAGAACCAAGTTTATCATGCAAGGACGAAGAACATTGATGTTCGGTATCACTTCGTACGAGAAATCATAGAAGAATGTGGAGCCACGGTGAAGAAAATTCATACTATGGAGAATCCTGCTGATATGCTAACAAAGGCGGTGACTGCGATTAAGTTTCAACATTGTTTGGATTTGATCAACATTGTTGAACACTGAAGATTGAAGATGAAGACACAACCAAAATTTGTTATAGAGAGAAAATTGAAGATGTGAAATTTTTGCCAAGGTGGAGATTTGTTGAATTTGGCAAAGAAATTTAGTCCCACATCGGTTGGGAGTAAGTTTGGGGGGATTTTCCCCCTATAAAAGAAGGCCTAATATTTAGGATTTAAACACACCTCTCATTTGCCTTCTTATCTTCTTAAGGCATTTGTATCTTCTCTCTTTAGTATTATTTCACTTTTATTTGGAGTGGAATAAAATATTGGTTGTGTCCGAGGAGTAGGCAAAATTAGCCGAACCTCGTAAATTCCGGTGTTCTTTATATTGTTGCTTTATTGTCTTATTTATTATTTGGTGGCTGCCATAATTTTGGTATAGTAGTTGTGACTCAGTCACACTATATACATTTGGCTTCCGCAACAAGTAGTAGTGGTTCGTAGCTTCTAAATCAAGTATCTGAAAATATTTCAATGTGGCAAAGTGTGTTTTGCAAAAATTCACCAATCATACCTCAATTTTCCACAAGTTTCCATCACATGTTCGACTTCTTAACTATTACTGGTAACTTATTTAAAATGTGCCTTCAACAACTTCCTTTTCTTTTCAATTGTTTATTCTTTTATTATTTTTTTTCCTTCTATGAGAGGCATAACATCTGTTGGAATATTGTTATGATAAAAAAGAAAAGGAATATTGTTATGATAATGTAAAGGAATATTGTTATTGCCTCGGGTCCACCCATAAAAGTACTTATTTTTTCTGTTTACTGCTACATTATAAAAATACAGTTTTAATGTACGTGCATGCATGTGTCTTTCGTATTAATCAATATAGAAAACATACAAATATATAATAATTTGGTGCATACACTGAAACAATAGCTAAATTATAGTATCTTCTATATATGAAAAGACGATTAATTTAGTTCAATTAGTTATATAACATTTGTAACTATAAATATTTTATTATAGGTATGAAATATAAATACGTATGTTGTTGTATCTCGTCATATTTTTCTTTAGGATACAAGTAATATAAATTTAGACTATCAATTGACCAATGACACTAATAGCTTGTTTGGCCAAACTTCTAAAATCTGCTTATTTTGAAAGGTATATTTTGCAAAAATACTTTTTAACAAGTACATTTGGTAAGAACCAACTTGTGTTTGGTTATTAATTTGAAAAGCACTTTTGAGCAGTAATTAATATTTGACTTTATTTTTAAAAAGTGCTTTAAGTATTTTTTTCGCAAAAATATTTTGAAAAATACTTTTAGGGAGAAACAATTTTTTCTTCTTCTCGATAATTCTTCAGCTCCTACACAAAAATACCTTTTTCCTTCTAACATCTTAGCAAAACACCTTAAACTATAATACTTTTGGTATTTAAAAAAATTGGTCAAACAGGCTATAAGTGTTTATATTACATTAGAATTTGTATAATGGTTATTTTATCAAAATATTATAAAACTTAATTACTGAATATATTTATCTAATTGTTTATCTTGTAGTGCGCTTCTACATTCCCAAATATATATTTTTGGAAATTCTAATGTGACGACCTGATCCTTCGTCACGTGAGTTATTGCCCCATTTTCCCCCTTATTGTGATGCTTCATATTTTTATATCGGTATTTGAGTTGACCGGGTGTAATTAAATTGGTTTTGGTTGAAAATAAGGCACATAGCCTCTTAGGAGGAAGCTTGTTTTGGAAAAAATCAACCAGAAGTTGACTATGTGGTTAGAAGGCTCGGAAGTGAATTTTGGTGATTCAGATAGCTTTGGAGGATGATTTATGACTTAGGAGAGCGGTTGGAATTTAATTTGGAGGCCCGTAGTAGAAATAAGCTTGAATTGGCGAAGTTGGAATTTTGACGAAATTCAGTTGATAGGTGAGATTTTGATCCGGGAGTCGAAATGGAATTCCAGCCATTGCAGTAGCTTTGTTAGGTGATTTTGGATATGTCTGCAAATTTTCAGGTCATTCGGACATCGTTTGGTCGGGTTTTTGATTGAATGTTGGTTTCAGAAGTTATAATTCAAACTTAGGCTTGAATCAGTCATGATTTAGTGTTTACGGTCGTGTTTTTATGATTATGGTGTTATGGGATATGTTGGGATGTTTGGTTGAGGTCCCGAGGGCCTCGGGGTAATTTTGGGTGTTCAAACAGATCATTTTGGTTAAGCTAGGATATCAGATTTTTGTTGTCATAAAGTTGCAGGTTTTTGTTCAATGCAATCGCAGGGGTTCAGTAGTGATCCCATACAAGGTTTGTGGGAGGCTATGATTTTGTTCTATGTGATCGCGGTCAGTGGTGTGTGATCTCATAGTTGGAGAAGTTTGTCTTCTGCGATCGCATAGAGTATTGGCCAGGGGTCCCAGGTTCTGGTTATTGTTCTGTGCGATCGCGGGATTTGGAATGCGATCACGTAGTGTAAATTTATGAAGCAATGAGATCGCAGAGAGATTAGTGCAACGCATAAGTCATTTTGGAGGTGTGAAAAAATTGTTCTAGGCGATCGCAGGTCTGGTGATGCGATCGCATAGTGTAATTATAATGACGGGCAGAAACAGTTATAACATATCAGTCGTGAGGGTTTCTTTATTTCCTCTTAAGAATTGTCACGACCCAAACCGGAGGACCATGACTAGCACCCGACCATACTTGCCGAGCACCAACGTACATTTTATCTAACCTTCTTTATTATCATTTAGGGCTAACGAGACCAATATAAATGGTAGACATGGATCATGGGCAACCAACAATAAAATATGATTGCATGAACCTACATAACATGGGATGACCAGACAATCAAGAAACTATATACATATGGTACAAGCTACCACGCGCTAAAATGAAAGACTATACAACAAAAACCAGCCGACAAGGCATACCAAACTATACATGAGTCGACACTTGTCTATGAGCCTCTAAAGGAACATAAGTGCTGCAACATAGCCGGAACAGGGCCCCGACATACCCATAATGTCTATAACATAAATGCATATCAAGACCAAGGCAAGTCCGGAGAAGGGATCTCGCCAATCACCGCCGAACCTGGACAACCTACTGTGATGGGGGAGCTGCACCTGCCTGTCTATCAGGACCTGCAGCACGACATGCAGCATCCACAAACAAAAGGACGTCAGTACGAATAAAGTACTGAGTATGTAAGGCAGAGAACCATGAATACGAACAGTAATGTAAGCAGGGATAGAGAATATACAACCTGTAACATCTGAGTACCTCTGAGGGCTACTGACATGAAATGCATGATACATGTGTATAAATACATAATCTTTTAAAACATACGCCTCTGTGGGCATCATCATCATCATGTCGTACCCGGCCATAATAGGCTCGGTAAAAACGTACCCGGCCATTATAAGGCTCGGTAGAATCGTACCCGGCCACGTGGAGCTCGGTAAAACCCAACTGATCAGTGGTTGCACAATAGGTGCCGTACCCGGCCGACTATAGCGCGGCTCGGTAGAGTAAAATAGATACATATATATAATGCATGTTCGACTCTTGGAAACACCTTGTAGACCTTTCGGAGTGACGTAAGGTCGGTATCCTATGTACAACTTATTAGGACTAACTCTTCACTATGAACCTTATAGGAATCGGGAAGTACCAACAAGATTGATAACATAAGAATAAGAGAAGCAACATCAACATCAATCGTTCCATAAGAGGGGAAACAATGTAAGTACTGCTTAGCTTCTAAGAATAGAGTATCTTTGGAAGCTCGTTCATTACATTATGTTAATCGGAGTCGTGCAAAAGAAGGAAAGGGATAGCCACACATACCTTGTATATACTACCACAACCTCAAGCTATGCAAACGTCACGACTCCTTAGTCTACAATAGGAGAAATGACACTATCGTTAACGTTTAAGCGTCGCAACTATTATGTACCAATCACAACCTATTTTGTGATGAAACGGACAGCACCTCCCCTATATATATGACTTCACACCATTCAAAACAATCACCAAACAGCCTAAACAACATCAATAATAAACATATTGAGCCTCCCAAAACAGTCCATACACAACCTAATCACATCATACATATGACGGCCACTATAGTCGTACCAAATGACCCAAAAATATTACGAAGAACTAGCAGACCACAACCCAACATATATATGGTGTTTCTCCACACCCTGCCTCCTCCAAAACTCCACAAAACAGTAATAAAAACGCAGCCCAATAGCAACACAAAACAGTCCACAAAACAGTCCACAAAACAGTCCGCTACAAGTGAATAACTTGAACTCACGGCTTCCGATCACCGTCCCGTGAGTTCTTACATGTATATAACGAATTAATGATGAATTTACAGCAGAATAAATGTATGAAATATAGCAGTAAACTCACCTTTGTTGTTGGATAACTCAGCCTTTAACTTGGTTCTTCAAACTCTAGTGTTTACCCCCAATTTGAACTTGAAAGAGAGGGAAAATCAATTAGGGTTTGTGGATAATTTTTGGGAGGAATTTTGCAGGGTCTTAGGTCTGGTTATTTGTGAAATATAAAGAGGTATATATTGCAGAAGATAAGCCTTTTAATGGGCTGCTTTTCTGACCCGAAATTCCCTCTTTTGGGCCGATATTTAACCAAGTAGGTGACTCACCTACTTGCACCTAGCAGCTTGTGCAGTCTCACGAAAATGTCTATATCTCTCTATTCCAATGTCGTATTGCTAAACCGTTTAATGCGTTGGAAACTAGACTCATAGAGCTTCAATTTGGTGGGTAGATCACCCCGTAATTCCAATTATATTGGGAGAAATACTTAATAACATTTGACCTAAAGTTTAGGTAAAACTATGAACCTAAGTTGCAACAACTTTTGTCGACTTTTGTTTCATAACTCATTTGACTTCAAGAATTATGATACGGATATTATATGATTCAAATACCTTAAATCATGACCTCCTAAGTATACTAAGCATTTATAGGTTTACCCAAAAGTACGAGTTACAACATCCTTGATTCGTTTAACGTCTAATACTTGTTAATCACCCTTATGCACCCTTGTATCACTTAAGATTAATCGGATTAACTTCTTATCATCTCAAGGATAATTCCTTCTTGAATTTGTGTTATCTAACTTATGGAATGAACTAACGTCTGTGGATATGGGTTATAACACCCTCCCCCTTAGGAACATTCGTCCTCGAATGTAAGGGTTTATGGGGAGTCCAAATCATCGTGGATTCTAGCGGAAATTTTTGGTCAATTTTCCCCTATAAAATGGTCACTAGCAAAATTTGCAAGCAGTGAAGCTCAAAGTATGACCACACAAGGCTACACAAAGCATTATGGACATGGACATTATTTATATATCACCACTTTGTATTAAGGAAGAGAGTTCTCAAGTTATTGCTTACCTCATAAAGCCATTTCACCTTTATAATGTATCTTGCGTTCCACCAACATCCTTGTTATCATCATTCTGGAATAGGTAAGGGTATTTAGACTTCATCTCTTCTTCCGCTTCCCATGTCATTTCTTTCACATTCTTGTTCCTCCACAATACTTTGACGGAAGCTACATCTTTTGTTCTCAGCTTGCGGACTTGTCGATCTAATATGGCCACTGGCACTTCTTCATATGATAGATCCTCCGTAACTTGAACATCTTTGATAGGGACAACTCGAGAAGGGTCTCCAATACATTTCCTCAACATAGATACATGGAATACCGGGTGGACAAATTCTAATTCGGATGGCAATTCTAACTTATAAGCAACTTGTCCAATTCGTTGAAGAATTTTATACGGACCGATATACCTTGGACTCAGCTTACCTTTCTTTCCAAAACGCATAACACCCTTCATTGGTGAAATCCTCAGGAAAACCCAATCACCAACCTCAAATTCTAAATCACGACGTCGGACATCGGAATAAGACTTTTGCCTGCTTTGTGCCGTCCTCAATCGTTCCTGTATCACTTTCACCTTCTCAATGGCTTGGTGAATCAAATCCGGCCCATATAATTCTGTTTCACCGACTTCAAACCATCCAACTGGTGATCTACATCTCCTCCCATATAGTGCCTCATATGGGGCCATTTTAATATCGGAATGGTAGCTATTATTGTAGGCAAATTCTATGAGTGGAAGATGGTCATCCCAATTTCCCTTAAAATCTAGAACACATGCTCGTAGCATATCTTCCAATGTCCGAATGGTACGTTCAGCCTGTCCGTCAGTCTGCGGATGAAATGCAGTGCTGAGATTCACCTGTGTGCCTAAACCTTTCTGAAAAGACCTCCAAAAGTTAGCCGTAAATTGAGCTCCTCGATCCGATATAATAGATACCGGCACACCATGAAGCCTAACAATCTCCTTGATATACAACTTCGCATAATCTTCAGCCGAGTAAGTTGTCTTAACTGGCAGAAAGTGAGCACATTTTGTAAGTCGATCAACTATCACCCGGATAGAGTCAAACTTATGATAAGATCGAGGTAATCCAATAACGAAGTCCATATTAATCACCTCCCATTTCCAGGTCGGAATTTCTATATTCTGAAGCAATCCACCGGGTTTCTAATGTTCTATCTTTACTTGTTGACAATTGGGACACTGGGCTACAAATTCTGCAATAGACTTTTTCATGTTATCCCACCAATACTGCTCCTTGACATCATGATACATCTTTGTTGAGCCATGATGGATGGAATATCGGGATTGATGAATTTCATTCATAATCTTTTCTCGCAATCCTGCTACATTCGGCACACATAATCGGCCCTGGTATCTCAGTGCCCCATCTCCTCCGATCTCAAAAGCCGTAATTTTACACTGCTGAATGTTCTCTCTCAATCGTAGTAAGATAGGATCTTCATATTGCCGTGCTTTTACCTCTACTACCAAAGATGATTCTGATGTATTCTGTACAGTAACACTTCCGTCATCAGAGTCTAACAATCTGATTCTCATATTGGCTAGCTGATGAAGCTCTTTAGTCAACCCCCATCTACCTGCATCAATATGTACTAAGCTTCCCATTGACTTACGGCTGAGAGCATCTGCCACAACATTGGCTTTACCGGGATGATACAATATTTCGACGTCGTAGTCCTTCAGTAATTCAAGCCACCTACGCTGCCTCAAATTCAACTCTTTCCGCTTGAAGATGTATTGTAGACTCTTGTGATCTGTGTAGATGTCAACATGGACGCCGTATAAGTAGTGCTGCCATATCTTCAAAGCATATATTACTGCAGCCAATTCCAAATCATGGGTTGGATAATTCTTTTCATGCTTCTTCAATTGTCTTGATGCATATGAAATCACCTTCCCATGCCGCATCAACACGCACCCCAAACCTATACCTGAGGCATCACAATATACCACATATCCTTCTGTTCCTTCAGGGAGAGTGAGCACCGGTGCGGATGTCAATCGATCCTTCAACTCCTGAAAACTACGTTCACAAGTGTTAGACCACTGGAACTTGGTAGCTTTCTGTGTTAACTTAGTCAATGGTGCTGATATAGAGGAAAACCCTTCTACAAACCGCCTATAATATCCAGCTAGCCCTAGGAAGCTACGAACTTCTGATGGTGTTGTAGGTCTCGGCCAATTCTTTACTGCATCAATCTTCTGAGTGTCGACACTAATACCCTCGTCAGATATCACATGGCCAAGGAATGCTACCGAGTTCAGCCAGAATTCACATTTGGCGAGCTTAGCATATAACTTACGATCCTGAAGCATCTGTAATACTATCCGCAAGTGGCTCGCATGTTCCTCCTCCGAACGAGAATACACCAGAATGTCATCAATGAATACAATCACGAACACATCAAGATAGGGCCTGAATACAGTATTCATGAGATCCATAAAAGCTGCTGGGGCATTTGTTAGCCCAAACGACATCACCAAGAACTCAAAGTGTCCATATCTTGTCCGAAAGGCCGTCTTTGGAATATCCTTCTCCTTAACCCTCACCTGATGATACCCTGAACGTAAGTCAATCTTGGAGAAATACTTGGCACCCTGGAGTTGGTCAAACAGGTCATCAATTCTTGGAAGTGGATAATTGTTCTTTATAGTAAACTTATTCAACAGTCGATAGTCAATACACATCCGTAATGACCCATATTTCTTCCGCACGAATAGGACTGGAGCACCCCGAGGTGAAGTGCTAGGCCTAATGAAGCCCTTATCCAGCAAGTCCTTTAACTGCGCCTTCAACTCTCGCAGCTCTGCCGGGGCCATTCTATATGGAGGGATAGAGATCGGTTGAGTGTCAGGCAACACATCAATGCTAAACTCAATCTCCCTTTCTGGAGGAAGGCCTGGGAGTTCATTTGGGAAAACATCCGGAAATTCATTGACCACGGGGATAGATTGTAGAGTAGGCAGCTTTGCCTCAAGCATCCCTAACGCGAACAAGATGATAAATGTAACCTTTTGAGATCATTTTCCTTGCCTTAAGATAGGAAATAAACCTACCTTTCGATGTAGCAATGTTCCCCTTCCATTCAATGATGGGTTCACCAGGAAATTGAAACTTAACCATCTTCATACGACAGTCAACATTTGCATAGCATGAGGCCAACCAGTCCATTCCCAGTATCACATCAAAATCAACCATTTCTAACTCAAATAAATCTGCCGAGGTTTGACGACTACAAATCATCACAGTGCAACCTCTATATACCCTTCTAGCAATCACAGAATCTCCTATTGGAGTAGATACCGCAAGGGGTTTACTTATCAATTTAGGTTCAATGCCAAACTTATTAGCCACAAAGGGTGTAACATATGATAATGTAGATCCCGGATCAATCAACGCATATACATCATAAGAAAACACAGATAATATACCTGTAACAACATCTGGAGACGACTCGAGAGCCTGTCGACCTACTAGAGCATATGTTCGATTTTGAGCACCACTCGAACTCGGCCCCGCACCTCTACCTCTACCACGACCTGTCGACTGCTGAAAACCCCGTGCTGGAGGTCGAACTGATGAGGAAGAACCAGACACAAATCTAGTCGGCTGAGCCATACCATCATCTCTCCTGTTAGGACAATCCCGCATCATATGGCCAGGCTGTCTGCAAGAATAACACACATCAGAACCTCGACGGCACAGTCCAAAGTGGGCCTTGCCGCACCGATCACAACGTGGTGTTGGGGGTTTCGTCTGACTAGTATCCCTATGATGTTGCGATATAGATACCTACTAACTCTGACCTGGACCAGAATAGGATAGATCATATCAAGGCCTCTGAAACTGTGGAGGAGCACTAGCTACAGATGGCGCCGAACTCCTCGAAGACTGGGGCCTGACGCTGCCTCTTAAGTCATCAGAATACCTTGAAAATCTCGCCCTCTTATGCTGGCCCCTATCCTGCTCCCTATCTGCCCTCTGCTGGCGCTTACGATCCTCTAGGGTCCGAGCATAAGCTTGAATACGGGAAATATCTATGCCTTCTACCAAGGAGGCTGTCATACACTCATTTATCAGATGGGGTCCCAACCCGTTCATGAACAAATGCACCCTATCACTCATCTCGGCCACCATATGGGGAGCATACCTTGCTAAAGAATCAAACTGCATACTATACTCTCGCACACTCATATTACCTTGTCTAAGGTTCAAGAACTTATCAGCTCTAGCTCGTCGTATCTCAACCTGGCAAATAGTGACGAAGAAAGGCCTCAGAAAAATCCTTCCACACAGTCGGAGGAGCGTTCGGACCCCTGGATCTCTCCCAACTATCATACCAAAGAACCGCTAAATCCCGTAGCCGATAAGAAGCCAACTCTACTGCCTCTGTATCACTAACATGCATAACCCATAGTGTACGATGAACCCGGTCAATAAAATTCTGCGGATCCTCCTTGGGGTCCGATCCGGTAAACACTGGAGGGTCTAAATTAATAAAATCACGAACTCTTGTACTAACTCGTTTATCAGCAGCACCTGTATTCTGCCTCTGAGCCTGAGCAGCTACCAAGCTAGTCAATAACTGCAAAGCACTCTGCATATCCTGGTCTGTAGTGCCAGACGGAGGAGCTGGAGGTGTTGGGTGCCACCTAATATCCTTTATGCACAAAAATTTTACGGGGCCTTACACGGCATCTCACTCTGAGCCTCACTTTGGCCTGCTCTGGCTTGGGGCACCTGACTGGTACCCTCTCCTGCAGCTATATCAAGCCGTCTACTAATTGTTTGTTTCCTAGTCGAAGGCATTGCTGAAAGAAAACAAGGTGAATATTAGAGACGAACACTTACGACTCAACTCTATGCACGATCTAGATTCGGGAAGAAGGTAACAACCCTAGATGTCATGTAGCCTCCCGATTATAAATGTGGCGCGCTACACATCCATAATCAAGACTCTACTAGACATGGCTCATAGACAATCCCTAGGACAGACTTGCTCTGATACCAAGTTTGTCACGACCCAAACTGGAGGACCATGACTAGCACCCGACCATACTTGCTGAGCACCAACGTACATTTTATCTAACCTTCTTTATTATCTTTTAGGGCTAACGAGACCAATATAAAAGGTAGACATGGATCATGAACAACCAACAATAAAATATGATTGCATGAACCTACATAACATGGGATGACCGGACAATCAAGAAACTATATACATATGGTACAAGCTACCACGCTAAAATGAAAGACTATACAACAAAAACCAGCCGACAAGGCATACCAAACTATACATGAGTCGACACTTGTCTATGAGCCTCTAAAGGAACATAAGTGTTGCAACATAGCCGGAACAAGGCCCCGACATACCCATAATGTCTATAACAAAAATGCATACCAAGACCAAGGCAAGTCCGAGAAGGGATTTCGCCAATCACCGCCGAACTGGACAACCTACTGTGATGGTGGAGCTGCACCTGCTTGTCTATCAGGACCTGCAGCACGACATGCAGCGTCCACAAACAAAAGGACGTCAGTACGAATAAAGTACCGAGTATGTAAGGCAGAGAACCATGAATACGAACAGTAATGTAAGCAGGGATAGAGAATATACAACCTGTAACATCTGAGTACCTCTGAGGGCTACTGACATGAAATGCATGATACATGTGTATAAATACATAATCTTTTAAAACATACGCCTCTGTGGGCATCATCATCATCATGTCGTACCCGGCCATAATAGGCTCGGTAAAAACATACCCGGCCATTATAAGGCTCGGTAGAATCGTACCCGACCACGTGGAGCTCGGTAAAACCCAACTGATCAGTGGTTGCACAATAGGTGCCGTACCCGGCCGACTATAGTGCGGCTCGGTAGAGTAAAATAGATACATATATATAATGCATGTTCGACTCCTGGAAACACCTTGAAGACCTTTCGGAGTGACGTAAGGTCGGTATCCTATGTACAACTTATTAGGACTAACTCTTCACTATGAACCTTATAGGAATCAGGAAGTACCAACAAGATTGATAACATAAGAATAAGAGAAGCAACATCAACATCAATCGTTCCATAAGAGGGAAAACAATGTAAGTACTGCTTAGCTTCTAAGAATAGAGTATCTTTGGAAGCTCGTTCATTACATTATGTTAATCGGAGTCGTGCAAAAGAAGGAAAGGGATAGCCACACGTACCTTGTATATACTGCCACAACCTCAAGCTATGCAAACGTCACGACTCCTTAGTCTACAATAGGAGAAATGACACTATCGTTAACGTTTAAGCGTCGCAACTATTATGTACCAATCACAACCTATTTTGTGATGAAACGGACAGCACCTCCCCTATATATATGACTTCACACCATTCAAAACAATCACCAAACAGCCTAAACAACATCAATAATAAACATATTGAGCCTCCCAAAACAGTCCACACACAACCTAATCACATCATACATATGACGGCCACTATAGTCGTACCAAATGACCCAAAAATATTACGAAGAACTAGCAGACCACAACCCAACATATATATGGTGTTTCTCCACACCCTGCCTCCTCCAAAACTCCACAAAACAGTAATAAAAACGCAGCCCAACAGCAACACAAAACAGTCCACAAAACAGTCCACAAAACAGTCCGCTACAAGTGAATAACTTGAACTCACGGCTTCCGATCACCGTCCCGTGAGTTCTTACATGTATATAACGAATTGCCATGAATTTACAGCAGAATAAATGTATGAAATATAGCAGTAAACTCACCTTTGTTGTTGGATAACTCAGCCTTTAACTTGGTTCTTCAAACTCTAGTGTTTACCCCCAATTTGAACTTGAAAGAGAGGGAAAATCAATTAGGGTTTGTGGATAATTTTTGGGAGGAATTTTGCAGGGTCTTAGGTCTGGTTATTTGTGAAATATAAAGAGGTATATATTGCAGAAGATAAGCCTTTTAATGGGCTGCTTTTCTGACCCGAAATTCCCTCTTTTGGGCCGATATTTAACCAAGTAGGTGACTCACCTACTTGCACCTAGCAGCTTGTGCAGTCTCACGAAAATGTCTATATCTCTCTATTCCAATGTCGTATTGCTAAACCGTTTAATGCGTTGGAAACTAGACTCATAGATATTCAATTTGGTGGGTAGATCACCCCGTAATTCCAAGTATATTGGGAGAAATACTTAATAACATTTGACCTAAAGTTTAGGTAAAACTATGAACCTAAGTTGCAACAACTTTTGTCGACTTTTGTTTCATAACTCGTTTGACTTCAAGAATTATGATACGGATATTATATGATTCAAATACCTTAAATCATGACCTCCTAAGTATACTAAGCATTTATAGGTTTTCCCAAAAGTACGAGTTACAGCATCCTTGATTCGTTTAACTTCTAATACTTGTTAATCACCCTTATGCACCTTTGTATCACTTAAGATTAATCGGATTAACTTCTTATCATCTCAAGGATAATTCCTTCTTGGATTTGTGTTATCTAACTTATGGAATGAACTTTATTTCCTCTATTTTTGCACTACATTGAGAGCTAATTGATAGAATTTGAAGGGAACTTCATTGGAAAGTTATTGGAGGTAAGTCTCGTGGTCTTAATACGTCATTTTATCAAAGAATCTTCCATTAATTCTCTGAATTTGGGTTCAAATTGAGGAAGTTAGGGCTTGAATTTATGCTATGTAAAATTGGGTTTTGGTGGCTCATTTGAACTCCTATTTTGATAAATTTTATATGTACGGACTCGTGGCGAGACGAGGATTCCAAAAATGTGAGTTTCAGAATTTTTTGAGAAGCAGGCCCGGGGCTCGAGTTTTGCTAGTTTCGAGATTTTTCATAGATTTCGATTGTTTTCGATTAGGTGTTGTTCCATTAGCCTATTTGGATATATTTGTACTTATTTACGCTAGTTCGACGCGTGTGGAGGCCAGTTTGAGGAGCTAAGACGTCGCGGGCTAGAGTTTCGCCAGTTCGAGGTGGGTAATACTTGTAAATAATGTCCTGAGGGTTTGTAAACATCGGACTTGCACATAATAGTGTTGTATTGAGGTGACTTACACGTCCGATAACGGGTGTGGGATAGAGCACCATTGGGGATTGTGACTTGATCCATCTCGCTTAATAAATAATACTACCTAATTGCTTGAAATTGAATTGACACTTTAATAAAGATATTAATTATCATGAATGGTACTGATTATCATGTTTTGGGCTTCGTACCGAATATTTGAATCCTTCAGGGATCAGTATCACTATCTTGATAATACTGTGCATATTTTTCATCTAAGTCTAAGGTTTTAAAAAGGTATTTTGCTACTCAGCATTTTTATAAGATTTAAAAACTTAAATGAGGCTTTGATGACATTTTAGCTGTGAGCTGTTATGATACTGTTGCCCAAGGGGCTTATATGCATTCATAACTATGCATGGATCGGGCTGCACGTCGCAGCAGGAGTGATATTGATATTGCGCTTGGGGTGTAGGAGCCCCTCCAGAGTCTGAACCCCCACAGTGAGCGCGAGCGCCTTTGCAAGGATCGGGTTGTACGCCACAGTGTCATATGAATTGCATTGCATACATACATTGGCTTTACTTGTACTACGTGGCATGACATTTAACACTTCTACATTATTGGCATACATGTGTTATCTGCCTTATTGACCAGATACCCTGGTGGAAATTGTTAAGGAGTGCTGAGGAAAGAGTTCGAATGGTTCAGCAATTACAAGATGAACATAAGGTTGAGGTTGCCCGATTGAGAAAGAAAATCATTACAGCCGAAGTCAAAACTAGCAAACAAACCAAAGAGTTTGAAGTAGAGAGAGAACATTGCTACATGGCTATGGCTCGATTAGACTTGGAGCTACAACAACTACAAAAGGAGAACCAGCAAACCTTAGATGCTCGTGCCAAACAGATTGGTAGGTTGCTTTAGGAAAAAGGGGTCATCGGGGAAAGAATCGTCAACATTGCTTAGTACATCACAAGGAAATTCCAATTGTGTGAAGATATGTCCCAATCAACATTCACATCAGCAGTAAAGTTCTTTGTAAAGCAAGTAATGACCGACCTGGACAAACTCCAAAGTGGATTAGCATATAGGCCCGCGGCCAGACCAAACGATGTCTCGCGGGCACTAGGAGCTTTAATGTATTCATAGGGCATGCATTTTGTATTTGTAATTTTCTTTTGCATTTGTAGTACAACATCATTTGTAACCGATGTTTCGAGTATCAATGAAAAATTCAAAAGAAGTTGTTGTTAGTTTCTTTCCCTTTTATACAAGTTGTCTGGGTGATAGGAAAACATGTAGGAACGAAAAAACAAAAATGAAAAAAAAATGGAAAAGAAAAGAAGAAAACAAGAAAATAAAACAAACAGAAAAGCAATGAAAACAGAGGTGAAAATAAAATTGATGGTTCAAAGAGGAATAATGCCGAGATGATGCATAATGACTAGGCAAAAGTTGTGATTTTTAATTGTGATATTTTACCCCTTATGAGGTAACTATTAACGAGTTTTGTTGTTGATGAGTATCGGATTTTCAGTTGGCAACTGGCATTCTGGCACATCACAACTACAATACATGTTCAAAAGCTATGAATAAAGCAGTGACTCAGGAGATCGAGCCCACTATTATGGATCCAGTACATGAGGAAGAAGTTGTGGACGTTGCTAGTATGAAAGAAGAGATGTACAAATTAAGACAGCAAATGTCGGAGATGTACCAGGCCTGGTCTAGGGGTAAACCTTTGCCCTCCTATCCAGCCAACCCCGCATACGTCCCTCCAACAAACCCAAATCCCGAACTACCCACTATGAATTCATCATCAACATACCCAACCTACCAATATTACTATGCTACAACTTCACAAGCACCACCACCATTGTCCAAACAAGTTCCACCACCGCCACCTCAGGTCGCTCCAGTATACGTGGCACCGCCACCCACTGCTCTACACAAATCTTCTAGCGAACCTATGTTCCATGTTTAGGACACTCATTATTATCCACCAGAACCAACATTCAGGCAACATGACTCCTACACACCGCTCATAAACATGACAGAAGAAGAAAAGCCTGTCAGAAATTTGGAACAGGAAGAGATGGCACGTAAGATGAAATGTCTTGAATAGTCCTTTCGTAACATACAATGGCTAGGAGGCCAAGTAAGTGTTGCGTATAAAGATTTATGCTTGTTTCCGGAGGTACAACTCCCGGCTGGGTTTAAGCTATCCAAATTTGATATGTATGACGGTCACGGGGATCCAGTAGCCCATCTGAGGGGTTACTGTAGTAAAATGCGCGGAGCAGGGGGAAGAGACGAGTTACTTATGGCTTATTTTAGCTAGAGCTTAAGCGGTTCAGTGCTGGAATGGTATACTCGACAGGATCATACCAGGTGGTTCATCTGGGGTGACCTAGCTCAGTCATTTGCCAACCATTTCCAATACAATCTAGATATTATCCGTGACAGGCTATCATTGACTAAAATGGAGAAGAAACCCAGGGAAAGTTTCCGAGAATACATGTTCAGGTGGAGGGAGCAGGCTGCACAAGTAGACCCTCCCATGAAAGAAGCAGAAATGGTGGACTGTTTTCTACAGGCTTTGGAGCCGACTTAATGGGAAGCTTTGTAGAAGAGCGGTTAAAGACAAATAAGATCATGAGTTATTCGGCTATTAAGGCCACAAACCAAGCAATACAAACTGGAACCGGGGGATCGATTGGTAAGAAGAAGAAGGAGGAAGTTGCGGTCATTGAAGGTAGATCATGGTCTCGGGGCCCCAATACATATCATCATCCACCTCGCCCATACCAACCATATCCACCAGCACCCTACAACCCACCTCCACCATATTATCCTCCCACCAATCCACATTTTTACGTCCCACATGCTCAACCTTACCCACCACCTCCACATGTATGGCGTACCGCAACTCCACAAAATCTCTACCACGTACAAAATGCCTACCCGCCTTCCAAAACATACAAAAATCCAAATCGACCCAATTTCCGTCCAGATCCAGAAGTAAGAGGAAATAGAGCCCAAAGAAAGAAAACATTTACTCTGTTAGGGGAGTCATATACCAGTCTTTTTCACCGCTTGAGAGAGCTAGGGATGTTAAGCCCTATTGAACCAAAAATTCCAAACCCACCAGCCAGAAATCTAGACCAATCAGTCCGATGTGAGTATTGTTCTGAGGTACCGGGACATGATACAGAAAGGTGTTGGCATTTAAATTTCGCCATACAGGAACTTATTGATATTAGGAGGATCGAAGTGCAAGCTCCGAAAACTCCCAATATTACACAGAATCCATTGCCAGCCCATCATGAGATGCACATGATAGAGTTGGAGAAGGGAGAGAGTAGTAAGAAACCTTCTCAATCAGTGATGATGATTAAAGCTAACAACAAGGTGGAAGGGGTGAAAAGGAAAAAGCATCAGCTGAGTTACCAATGAAGAAACCATCAGTGGTTGAGCCTGTAAAGGTAGTAGTGCCGGGAGCTAAGCCTCTATTGACCGTGAAGAGAGCTTATGTGGAACCTGTGGTTATCAAACCGGTGGTGCAGATGCCAGTCTTGAACACCAGGGCCATACCGTGGAACTATGATAAAGTTACAGTGATGTACAAGGGGAAGGAAGTTAAAGAAGAAATCAATGAAACACATGGCCTAACTCGCTCTGGGTGATGCTTTGCCCCGGAAGAGTTAATGAAGACAAAAGTGGTAAAGGAGAACCCGACTCATGTGAAGAAGGTAGTTACTGAAGAGGAAGTGGAAGAGTTCTTGAAAAAGATGAAGGCTCAGGACTATTCAATAGTGGAGCAATTGAGAAAAACGCTCGCGCAGATTTCATTGTTATCATTGCTAATTCATTATGAAGAGCACAGGAAGGCGTTGATGCAAATTTTGAATGAAGCATATGTGCCTGAGAAGATTTTAGTATGCCATTTGGAGAAAATCACGAATAAGATCTTTGAGACAAACAAGATAACATTTTATGATAATGAGTTGCCGTTTGAAGGAACGGAGCATAACAAAGCACTATATCTGACAGTCAAGTGTGAAGAATCTGTAGTTACCCATGTTCTGGTGGACAACGGGTCAAGTGTCAATATTTTCCCACTCTCAACCTTGGGAAAGTTGAAGGTCAATCCAGATAGAATCCATCGGAACAATGTATGTGTACGGGGTTTTGATGGAGGTGGCAAAAATACTGTAGGGGATATTGTACTGGAGATTACTATTGGACCGGTGGACTACACTATGGAGTTCCAGGTGCTAGATGTGGCTATTTATTACAATCTTTTATTGGGACGTCCGTCGATCCATGCAGCGAAAGTTGTGACATCCTCTCTGCATCAGATGGTAAAATTTAAATGGGAACAACAGGAGATGACAGTGCTTGGAGAAGATGATGTCTGCAATATATCACACCGTTCGAATAAATTGAAGGAGATAAAGGCCCGTGGGTATATCAAGTCATGGACACTGTGGTGGTAAATAAAATATCCGAGAGGGGAAACATGCCAATTCCCACAGTTGCTCCAACAGCAGTGATGATGGCCAAGGAAATGATAAGAAATGGGTTTTCGCCGGGGAAGGCTTAGGGGTAACTCTACAAGGTATAACACAGCCAATCCATTTGCCGGGCAGTAATGACACTTTTGGTTTTGGTTTCGAGCCAACCGTTGCCGATATCCAAAGAGCCAAGAAAATGAAAAAGAAAATTTGGTCCCTCCCAAAGCCTATTCCAAAACTATCTGATTCCTTTACTAGGCCTGGTACACGAAGACATTTGGCGACTGTTATGCCAAGTCACGCTGAAATAAAACCGGATGCGGAACTCCTAGCAAGGTTTGAGAGGCTATTTGAAGATGTGAATATGTTGGAGATGGGTGAGGGAACAAGTAAAATGGATGTTCAGTTCGTGGGACCCTGCATTGCTCTTAATAATTTGGAGGCTACTCCTCTTCCGATCAGGAGGGAGTTGTGGTAGTTAGCTTTAAATATTTTATTTCCCCAAAAGTTGTCTTGTTTTGTAATCCCACACCCCATCAAAAACAAATGTATCCAATGCTTTTTACCTTTTTTGAAAAATCAATGAAATGCAATTTCTTTCTTTCTTCCATTTTTGCCTTATTTTATTTTTCTTCTTTTGTACAGCTCAATATTTGCTGATTCCAATGATATGTCATGCATGAAGGATTCCCGGTCCAGTCTTGATAATCGAATAGTTTTACAGGAAAGTGAAAGTGAACATGAAGTAGAATCTGAGGATGAGGAAATACTGGAGGAAATCAGTAAAGATTTGAATCATTATGAGGAAAAACCCAAACCAAACTTAAACGATACAGAATTTATTAATCTGGGAAGTGAGGAGAATTTTCGGGAAACAAAGATCAGTGTGCATTTAGAGGCTTCCCTCAGAGGATCTAATCAAGTTGTTACATAAGTACAAGGACATATTTGTTTGGTCTTATGATGACATGCCCGGATTCAATATTAATCTGGTGGTACATGAATTGCCCATTTATCCAGAATGCCGGCCGGTAAAACAGAAGCTAAGAAAGTTTAAAACGGACATCGGTGTGAAAATAAAAGAAGAAATTAATAAGCAATTCGAGGCGAAGGTCATACGGGTCACTAGATATCCCACCTGGTTAGCTAATATTGTGCCAGTTCCGAAGAAGGATGGAAAAACCAGGGTGTGCGTTGATTACAGGGACCTTAATAAAGCTAGTCCAAAGGATGATTTTCCATTGCCAAATATCCATATACTGATAGACAATTGCGCCAAGCATGAAATTGGCTCTTTTGTGGACTGTTATGTGGGTTATCACCAGATCTTGATGGACGAAGAAGATGTAGAAATGATAGCCTTTATCACGCCTTGGGGAACATATTAATATAGGGTGATGCCGTTTGGGTTGAAAAATGCCGGGGCTACATACATGAGGGAAATGACCACTATGTTTCATGACATGATGCACCGAGAGATCGAAGTATATGTGGACGATGTCATCATTAAGTCCAAAAAGCAGTGGGACTATGTCAAAGATTTGAGAAAGTTTTTCCAGAGGCTCCGAATATATAATCTCAAGCTCAATCCAGCAAAGTGTGCTTTCGGGGTGCCTTCAAGAAAGTTACTGGGGTTTATAGTAAGCCGACATGGTATTGAATTGGATCCGTCAAAGATAAACGCAATCCATAATTTGCCTCCCCCGAAGAAAAAGAAAGAAGTGATGAGTTTATTGGGCAAGTTGAATTATATCAGCAGATTTATTGCCCAGCTGACGTCAACTTGTGAGCCCATTTTCAAATTATTGAAGAAAGATGTTGGGGTAAACTTAAGATGAATTTTGAATTGCTATAGATGAATGTTCTAGGAATCTTTTGTTGTCAACATTTTGAAACTTACTATCTTGAAATGTATTAAACTTATGCACTTGGGGTAGAATGTAAGGCCCCGTAAAATTTTGTGCATAAAACCTAGTAGTTGTGGTGTCTTGGTCCGAATAATGTGTTAGGAATGCGTAGAATTCTTCGCGGCGAGCTTGCGAGCCGCGGTTCGGACCCTTGGTAGTGATTTAAGTTTCAAAAATGTAGAGAATTAATTTTTCCGAAAAATGGCAAATATGCGGTCAAGAATGCGACCGCAAACCCGACATGCGGACCGCATTCTTGCCGCAAATCGTTCCAGAGAGTTTCCCAAAAATCTGTCAAAAGTGCGGTCGATGTGCGATCGCATGTCAAATCTGCGGTGCATTTTGCGACCACAGATCAAACATGCGGACCGCATTTTGGCCGCATTCCTTAACAGAACCTGCATAACTTTGAGGCCATTTTGCGGTCACTTTGCGGACCGCATGTGGATTCTGCGGTCGCATAGTGACCGCATATTTGACCCCGGCCCAGATTTTTGTAACATTTTGACCCGATCCCTTCTTTAATATAACACACTTCTTCTTCATTTTATCATATCATCTTACCAAAAATTAGAGAGAGAAGAGAGGGTTTTTAGAGAGAGAAATCTTGCATCTTCAAGGATTGTTCTAACTACCTTAATTCCAAGGGATCTTAGGGCAAGGATTCAACTTCCCCAATCTTTTCAAGGTAAAAACCCTAACTATTTTCTTTGATTTTCAGTTTTAATTGGGTAAAGAGAGGTTTGCATATAATAGCTTTTAAAAATAGAATTTTTACACTCATGCATGATTATTGAAACTTGTTTTTTTGTAAAAGAAGTGAGTAGAAGTAAGAGTCTTCAAGAACAAGGTTAGCAAGAGTAAGATAGTGTGGGTAAGCATAAAGTAGGAAGTTAACGGAAGAAAACTCATCACCAGGTATGTATGGCTAATTTTGATTCTTGTAAAATCGCCCAAATGTGTGCGAATTGTTTTGGCATGTGACAAATTGAGAAATTTTACGTAATTCTTTGATTTCCCTGTTGAGCATTTGATTTATGTTGAACTACGTGTGGTGTGGTATGAAATATGAATGGAAAGATAAAAAGGTAATCGAGATTGGTAAAGAATTGGGAACAACCATTGTGATGGCATATTTGACTTATTGTGGAAGGAATTTGAAACACCTTAATGGTGGTAAATTGTTGAACATGATTATGTGGGCATTTTCGATTTTAGAATACTTGTAACTTGGTGTTGATATTGGCATTGAGAAGAAATTGAGAACATGAACCAATGTGTAAGTTGCTTATTTGAACTTGTTGAAATTGTGTGTAGTACCTTATCTCCTGTTTGAAATTGTTGTGTTTTCAACTGTAAGGCGGGGTCGTGTTGCGCGCCGCAATGTGGGGAAATAAGGTGTGGGTTGGGGTGATAAGGGTGGCCGAGGTAATAAGGGTGGTCAGGGGCAATAAGGATGGAAAACGATCGAAATCGCTATTGAAAATTTATACAAAAATCAATAATGTGAAATTGTGAAAGGAGACAGCAGGAGAGTTTGCAACCTGGGGAGCACTGATTGCTCCTATGTTTGACTACTTGCAATTTATGTTGTTGATTGGTTGTTGTTCCATTTGTTGACCTTGAATGTGCTTGTGTTGAGACTTATCTGAAATGAGTAAAAGGTGAAAAACATGGTTGGTTGGCTTGATTAGTTTTAATGTAATTTAATGGCTTGAGTTTACTTGGGACAAAGTTTGTCCATACATACCAATACAATTCCAGTGTACTGACGTCCCTTTTGCCGGGGACGCTACATTCGTGTTATGATTGTAGGTGGATCCGTAGCGGGCACTTCAGCTTATCGGCAGTAGCATTCTTCACCTTCCATTGGCCTATTTGGTGAGCTTCTTTCCTCTCGGGGCCTTGCGTGGCTCATGCCACTTCTATTTTAGATTTCATTTTGGTTTTGTAAGGTATAGCCGGAGCCTTGTTACCGGCAAGTATTGTATTTCTCTTTTTGTATCCTAGAGGCTCCATAGACATGTAAACTGTGGGATTATGGCCTATGTATATGTATGGGGCGTTGTAAATATAAATTATGAACTTGTTAGTGAATCAATCACATGGTTATGTTTATGCATTATGAAATCAGTCATTATTGGTAAAATATTTGGTTAATGAGAAACAATCAACACAGGGTTAACGCGTGGGAATGAAAGGCACCCGGGTCCGCTTGACTGGGGCAACCCGGTCAGGCGCCGGTCATGTCCCTCGATTTGGGGCGTGACAAACTTGGTATCGGAGCCTATGGTTTTTAAAGTGTCCTAGGATGTCTCGGAGCCGTGTCTAGTAGTGCCCTTCTTATAGGTGTGTTGTCGACCACATCATATAAGTAGGGGGCTACACGGGCATTTAGGAATTTACCTACTTCTTCGTTAATCTATATCGTGCGGTAAAGTGCAATGTGGAAATATCTGTGTCTAATTCGCACCTTGTTCCCAAATTTTCAGAATATGGCACCTAAGAAGAAGGCTAGACTCGGCCTTAGGGCCAATGCCGGCCCAAGTGCAACTGTTAATCATGTACCCGATGCCGTGGGAGAGAATGACCCACCGGTCCCGAATTTGCCTGGCCCATCTGTTCAAAACCCAAGTGTCCCTATTCCAGCCGCGGCAGAGGATGCTACCATTCCTCCTGCCAGTGTTCCTGACTCAGATACAGTTCCCGCTTCGGGCTCTGGTATCTCTAATGAAGAACTTAGGGGAGCCATCCATATGTTAACACAGTTAGTGGCCGCCCAGGCCCAGAGATCCCATGATGCCCCTGCATCCTCCAGCGGACAGGGAGATTCCTTTGGCTCCAGAGTCCATCAATTCTTGCGATTGGCCCCTCCGGAATTTTCAGGCACCGATCCAGAGGCTGACCCACAGGAATTCCTTGATGAGATATAGAAGACCCTCAGAGTGATGAAGGCTATAGATATAGAGGGGGTAGAGTTGGCCTCTTACAGGCTGAAGGGAGCGGCACGTTCATGGTTCGAAATGCGGGAGGATTCCCGTGAGGAAGGGAGCCCTCCGGCCAGATGGGATGAGTTCGTGGATGCATTTATGGACCACTTCTTACCTGCTGAGGTGATGGCAGCCCGCGCCACGGAGTTCGAGGTCCTCAAGCAGGGTAGTATGAGTGTTTGGGAATATCACATGGAGTTCGTAAGGTTGTCCAAGTATGCTCCTCATTTAGTGTCGACCATGGATGCCCGGTTCGACGGTTTGTTCCATGGCCTTAGCCCTTTGGTGGTGAATGAGGCCGCCACGGCAGCTTTGCACTCGGACATGAACTATGGGAGGATTGTGGGTTTGCTCAGGCCACAGAGGCCGGGAAATTAAAGATTCGTGCAGAAAGAGAAAGTAGCAGCAGGGCCCGGCCAACGGGTCGTTCGTGGAGATCACTTCCGGTGAGGGGGTCATCAGGGCCATCCCAGTCATATGCTCGGTCCTCCGCGAGTGCACCGCCATCCGTGCACGATCATCAGCAGGGCAGTTACTCGAGACCTGGTTCAGACAGCAGGAGGTCTCGTCGGTCTGGTCGTCCTGGGGTAGATCCCAGCAGCAGGGGAGACCTACATGCCCCAAGTGTGGGAGATTTCATACAGTAACTTGCTACCTTGACCTTCCAGTGTGCTTCGGGTGCGGGGTGAGAGGTCACATTCGGCGGGACTGCCGTGCACCCCGTCAGGGTATAGGTAGGGGATCTGCTCAGTCATCCGGTTCTTCAGCTGCTACATCATCAGCGCGTACTCCAGCAGCAGCAGGGCGTGGTGCAGCTAGGGGTGGAGCTCGGGGTAGGGGTGGACCTAGCCGATTCTATGCATTGAGTGGCCGCCAAAATGCCGAGGCTTCTCCAGATGTTGTTACAGGTATCATGTCTGTTCGGACTATTGATTGCTATGCCCTTATTGATCCAGGGTCCTCCTTGTCTTATGTTACTCCATTCATTGCTTCAAGTTTTGGGATAGAACCCGAACAGCTTCATGAGCCGTTCTCTGTGTCGACTCCTATTGGTGATTCTATTACAACCTCACGAGTCTATAGGAATTGTGTTGTTACGGTGGGTGGTCGTGATACCACAGCCGATCTTATTGAGCTTGGGATGGTAGATTTTGATGTAATTATGGGGATGGATTGGCTCTATTCGTGCTTTGCCAAACTTGACTGTCGAACGAGAGTTATGAGGCTCGAGTTCCCTAACGAGCCAGTTATCGAATGGAGAGGAAATGGTGTAGTGCCAAGGGGTAGGTTTATTTCCTACCTTAAGGCTTCAAAGATGATTAAGAAAGGGTGTATCTATCACCTGGTTCGGGTAACGAACACCACCTCAGAGGTGCCTACCCTCGAGTCCGTGCCAATTGTGAATGAATTTCCTGAAGTGTTTCCAGATGAGCTTCCAGGCATCCCGCCGGATAGGGAGATTGATTTCGGAATTGATGTATTGCCGGATACTCAGCCAATATCCATTCCACCTTACAGAATGGCGCCAGCAGAGTTAAGGGAGTTAAAGGAGCAACTGAGGGATTTATTAGAGAAAGGGTTCATACGACCGAGTGTGTCGCCGTGGGGTGCTCCGGTTCTCTTTGTCCGAAAGAAGGATGGGTCACTTCGAATGTGTATTGATTATCGGCAGCTCAACAAAGTCACCATCAAGAATAAATATCCTTTGCCTCGAGTGGATGATCCGTTTGACCAATTGCAGGGAGCGAAGTTCTTCTCAAAGATTGATTTACGGTCTGGGTACCACCAGTTGAAAATCAGGGAGCAGGATATTCCTAAAACCGCCTTCAGAACTCGTTATGGTCACTTTGAGTTTTTGGTTATGTCTTTTGGGCTAACCAACGCCCTAGCAGCTTTCATGGACCTTATGAATCGGGTTTTCAAGCCATTCCTAGATTCCTTTGTGATTGTATTCATTGACGATATTCTCATCTACTCTCGGAGCATGGAAGATCATGCCGTTCACCTCAGAGCAGCATTGCAGACCCTTCTTCAGCATCAATTGTATGCCAAGTTCTCAAAATGTGAGTTTTGGTTGAAGTCCGTAGCTTTTCTAGGGCATGTTATTTCCAGTGAGGGAATTATGGTGGATCCTCAGAAGATTGCGGCGGTGAAAGATTGGCCTAGACCCACGAACCCGACAGAGATTCGTAGCTTCTTGGGTTTGGCATGGTACTATCGGAGATTTGTAGAGGGATTCTCAACCCTCGCTTCCCCATTGACAAAACTGACGCAGAAGGCAGTGAAGTTCCAGTGGTCCGAAGCATGTGAGAAAAGTTTCCAAGAATTGAAGTCAAGATTGACCTCGGCACCAGTATTGGCCTTGCCAGAAGGCACAGAGGGATTTATGGTTTATTGTGATGCCTCCAGGGTCGGTTTGGGATGTGTATTGATGCAGCACGGAAAGGTTATAGCTTATGCTTCCAGACAACTCAAGAACCATGAGAAGAATTATCCGACGCATGATTTGGAACTTGCAACTGTTGTGTTTGCCTTGAAAATATGGCGACACTATCTTTATGGGGTTCATGTAGAGGTGTTTTCGGACCACAAGAGCCTCCAGTATTTGTTCAAGCAGAAAGAGCTGAATCTGAGACAGCGGCGGTGGTTAGAACTACTCAAGGACTATGATATGGACATATTGTACCATCCAGGGAAGGCAAATGTGGTAGCCGACGCTCTTAGTCGGAAATCCATGGGTAGTTTGGCTCATTTGGGTATGGATCAGAGACCCCTGGCTCGAGAGGTTTACCAATTAGCCAGTTTGGGGGTTCGTATCTCGGCGTCAGCCGAGGGGGATATCTTGGTGCATAATGAAGCAGAATCATCATTGGTCGCGGAAATCAAGGAAAAACAGTTCATGGATCCAGCATTGGTTCGGGTGAAGGAAGCAGTCATGAATGACAAGACCTCAGCATTTGTACTCAGCAGCGAAGATGGTGTATTGCGGTGTCAAGATAGGCTATGTGTTCCGGATGTGGACGAGCTTCGGGAAAGAGTGATGGCAGAGGCTCATACTTCCAGGTATTCTGTGCACCCTGGTTCAACGAAAATGTATCACGATCTCAAGGAGATTTATTGGTGGAACGGTATGAAAAGGGATGTGGCGGGCTTTGTAGCTAAATGTCCGAACTGTCAACAAGTGAAGGCCGAGCATCAACGGCCTGGTGGATTAACTTAGCTTATAGAAATACCAAGGTGGAAATGGGAGATGATCAATATGGATTTCGTGGTGGGGTTACCTCGCACTCAGCGTAAGTTTGACTCAATATGGGTGATAGTGGATCGACTCACCAAATCAGCTCACTTCCTGCCTGTCAAGTCCACTGATACTGCGGAGCAATATGCAAGATTGTACATCAAAGAGATAGTAAGGCTTCATGGAACTCCACTTTCTATCATCTCAGATCGCGGGGCTCAGTTCACCGCTAACTTTTGGAAGAAGTTTCAGCAAGGTTTGGGAACTCGGGTGAATCTCAGCACAGCTTTCCATCCACAGACCGATGGACAGGCCGAGCGGACCATTCAGACGCTTGAAGATATGTTGCGGGCTTGTGTCTTAGATTTTAAAGGTAATTGGGATGAACACTTGCCACCGATAGAATTTGCTTACAATAACAGCTATCATGCTAGCATTCAAATGGCCCCGTTTGAGGCATTATACGGGAGAAGATGTAGATCGCCAATCGGGTGGTTTGAGGTAGGTGAAGCGGAATTGCTAGGGCCGGATATGGTGTACGAAGCTATGGAAAAGGTCAAGGTTATTCAGGAGAGAATGAAAACAGCACAGAGTCGTCAAAAGTCCTATGCAGACGTTCGTCGAAGGGATTTGGAGTTTCAAGTCGATGATTGGGTGTTCTTGAGGGTATCTCCTATGAAGCGAGTCATGCGATTCGGAAAGAAAGGGAAATTGAGTCCTAGGTATGTCGGGCCATATCGGATCGTTCAAAGGATTGGTCAAGTTGCTCATAGGCTAGAGTTGCCTCCTGAGATGTCATCGGTGCATCCGGTATTCCATGTGTCCATGTTGAAGAAAGTGATTGGAGATCCATCCACCATCATGCCAGTCGAAGTTATAGAGGTTAATGAAGATTTGTCATATGAAGAAGTTCCAGTTGCCATTCTTGATAGGCAAGTCCGTAAGTTGAGAAATAAGGAAGTTGCCTCTGTTAAAGTATTGTGGCGAAGTCAACAAGTTGAGGAGGCCACATGGGAAGCGGAAAAAGAGATGAAGGAAAAGTACCCCCAATTGTTTGATCAAGCCTAGAAGAAATTAGGTGACCCTCCTACTCTTAGTAACTGTCATCTTGTCTAAGTTGTTTCCCTCTTAGTATTAGTAAAGTCCCCTTCATTTTGTAATGAGTTAAATGTGTTGTTACCTTGGGTCACTTGAACCTTTCTTGATAAATGAAAGCCTTATAAAGATTTACGTGTTTAATAAACAACTAATAGTAAGTTTAGATTGGTAATGGTTTGTTAAGTGTACATGGTGTGTTAAAATGGTTAAATAAGGTAAGAATTCATTGAAGTGACTAGTTTATGTGCAATTGTAACAATGTGATAGAATATGTGCATTCGTTAAGGTAAGAAAGTGTATACCAGTTGTGAAAAGTGTTGTAGTTGTATATTGTTGTTTGGTAATGTGTTTCGGGGGCCCTCTGACAGGTGGATATGTCCATAATACAAAGGAAACTCTGGCGAAATTTTTCTAAAATATAAGAGTTAGTCAAAATCTTGATAGCTTGCATACCATGTCTTTCAAAACTCATTTATTTCAAAATCCTCATTCGAGGACGAATGATCTTAAGGGGGAGAGGATGTAAGGCCCCGTAAAATTTTTGTGCATAAAACCTAGTAGCTGTGGTGTCATGGTCCGACGCCGCGGTCAAGAATGCGACCACAAACCTGACATGCGGACCGCATTCTTGCCGCAAATCGTTCCAGAGAGTTTCCCAAAAATCTGTCAAAAGTGCGGTCGATGTGCGATCGCATGTCAAATCCGCGGTGCATTTTGCGACCGCAGATCAAACATGCGGACCGCATTTTGGCCGCATTCCTTAACAGAACCTGCATAACTTTGAGGCCATTTTGCGGTCACTTTGCGGACCGCATGTGGATTCTGCGGTCGCATAGTGACCGCATATTCGACCCCGGCCCAGATTTTTGTAACATTTTGACCCGATCCCTTCTTTAATATAACACACTTCTTCTTCATTTTATCATATCATCTTACCAAAAATTAGAGAGAGAAGAGAGGGTTTTTAGAGAGAGAAATCTTGCATCTTCAAGGATTGTTCTAACTACCTTAATTCCAAGGGATCTTAGGGCAAGGATTCAACTTCCCCAATCTTTTCAAGGTAAAAACCCTAACTATTTTCTTTGATTTTCAGTTTTAATTGGGTAAAGAGAGGTTTGCATATAATAGCTTTTAAAAATAGAATTTTTACACTCATGCATGATTATTGAACTTGTTTTTTTGTAAAAGAAGTGAGTAGAAGTAAGAGTCTTCAAGAACAAGGTTAGCAAGAGTAAGATAGCGTGGGTAAGCATAAAGTAGGAAGTTAACGGAAGAAAACTCATCACCAGGTATGTATGGCTAATTTTGATTCTTGTAAAATCGCCCAAATGTGTGCGAATTGTTTTGGCATGTGACAAATTGAGAAATTTTACGTAATTCTTTGATTTCCCTGTTGAGCATTTGATTTATGTTGAACTACGTGTGGTGTGGTATGAAATATGAATGGAAAGATAAAAAGGTAATCGAGATTGGTAAAGAATTGGGAACAACCATTGTGATGGCATATTTGACTTATTGTGGAAGGAATTTGAAACACCTTAATGGTGGTAAATTGTTGAACATGATTATGTGGGCATTTTCGATTTTAGAATACTTGTAACTTGGTGTTG
This sequence comes from Nicotiana noctiflora, assembly GCA_032618575.1. Taxonomy (NCBI): domain Eukaryota; kingdom Viridiplantae; phylum Streptophyta; class Magnoliopsida; order Solanales; family Solanaceae; genus Nicotiana; species Nicotiana noctiflora. The sequence goes on from JASVEL010004831.1 coordinate 74,161, forward strand.
ATATTGGCATTGAGAAGAAATTGAGAACATGAACCAATGTGTAAGTTGCTTATTTGAACTTGTTGAAATTGTGTGTAGTACCTTATCTCCTGTTTGAAATTGTTGTGTTTTCAACTGTAAGGCGGGGTCGTGTTGCGCGCCGCAACGTGGGGAAATAAGGTGTGGGTTGGGGTGATAAGGGTGGCCGAGGTAATAAGGGTGGTCAGGGGCAATAAGGATGGAAAGCGATCGAAATCGCTATTGAAAATTTATACAAAAATAAAAAATGTGAAATTGTGAAAGGAGATAGCAGGAGAGTTTGCAACCTGGGGAGCACTGATTGCTCCTATGTTTGACTACTTGCAATTTATGTTGTTGATTGGTTGTTGTTCCATTTGTTGACCTTGAATGTGCTTGTGTTGAGACTTATCTGAAATGAGTAAAAGGTGAAAAACATGGTTGGTTGGCTTGATTAGTTTTAATGTAATTTAATGGCTTGAGTTTACTTGGGACAAAGTTTGTCCATACATACTAGTACAATTCAAGTGTACTGACGTCCCTTTTGCCGGGGACGCTACATTCGTGTTATGATTGTAGGTGGATCTCTAGCAGGCACTTCAGCACATCGGAAGTAGTATCATTCATCCTCCACTGCCCGTTTTGGTGAGCCCCTTTCTTCCTCGGGGCCTTTGTGTGGTTCATGCCACTTCGGTTTAGATTTCATTTTGGTTTTGTAAGGTATAGCCGGAGCCTTGTTACCGGCAAGTATTGTATTTCTCTTTTTGTATCCTAGAGGCTCCATAGACATGTAAACTGTGGGATTGTGGCCTATGTATATGTATGGGGCGTTGTAAATATAAATTATGAACTTGTTAGTGAATCAATCACATGGTTATGTTTATGCATTATGAAATCAGTCACTATTGGTAAAATATTTGGTTAATGAGAAACAATCAACACAGGGTTAACGCGTGGGAATGAAAGGCACCCAGGTCCGCTTGACCGGGGCAACCCGGTCAGGCGCCGGTCATGTCCCTCGATTTGGGGCGTGACAAACTTGGTATCAGAGCTTAAGGTTTTAAAGTAAAAGTTCACATCTTATGAGGTAAAATACACTCAATTGGAGAGAATGTGTTGTGCTCTAACGTGGGTTGCTCAAAAACTGAAACATTACCTGTTAGCTTATACCACATATTTGATATCACGGTTGGATCCATTGAAGTATATATTTCAGAAGCCTATGCCTACAGGAAGACTTGCTAAATGGCAAATTCTGCTCACAGAGTTTGACATCATCTATGTAACACGTATGGTAATGAAGGCGCAAGCAGTTGCAGATCATTTAGCAGAAAATCCAGTGGATGATGAGTATGAGCCGTTGAAAACATATTTCCCTGATGAGGAGGCAATGAATGTTGAAGAGGTAGAGCAAGATGATAAGCCAGGCTGGAGAATGTACTTCGATGGAGCCGCCAACAGTAAGGGAGTTGGAATTGGAGTAGTGCTTATTTCAGAAACGAGTCAGCATTATCCCGTTACCGCTCAGCTTTGATTTTTCTGCACTAACAACATGGCCAAATATGAAGCATGCATATTGGTACTGAGGATGGCAATAGATATGGGTGTTCAAGAGATTTTGGTCATGGGTGACTCAGACCTCTTGATACATCAGATTCAGGGAGAATGGGAAACAAGATATTTAAAGTTGATACTTTATCGACAATGTGTGCATGAACTATCCCAAAGATTTCAATCTATAGAGTTCAAACACATCCCAAGAATGCACAATGAAGTAGCAGATGATTTGGCCATATTATCCTCCATGTTGCATCATCCAGATAAAGCTTATGTAGATTCACTACAGATACAAGTGCGCGATCAAAATACTTTTTGTTTCGCCATGGAAGAAGAACTTGATGGTGAGCCGTGGTATCATGATATCAAAGAATATTTGAGGACGAGAGGGTACCTAGAACAAGCTAATGGAGATCAGAAAAGGGTTATAAGGTGATTGGCAAATGGATTTTTCCTCAGGTGGAGGGGTTGTATACAAAAGAACACCAGATTTGGGGCTATTGAGATTCATAAATGCGCAGCAAGCTGACAAAATTATGGCTAAGGTACATGCGGGAGCTTGCGAACCTCATATGAGCGGATACATTTTAGCCAAGAAAATACTGAGAGCAGGATATTATTGGCTCACCGTGGAGTGTGATTGTATTAGATATGTGAGGAAATGCCATCAATGTCAAATACACGAAGATTTGATTCACTCTCCACCCTATGAGTTGCATACAATGTCAGTACTGTGGCCATTCGTTGCCTGTGGCGTGGATGTCATCGGACCAATAGAGCCTGCAACATCTAATGGCACAGATTTATCTTGGTCGCAATTGATTATTTCACTAAATGGGTGGAGGCAAAGACATTTAAGGCAGTGACAAAAAAGGCATTGGTGGATTTCATGCATACAAATATCATTTGTCGCTTTGGAATTCCTAAAGTGATTATCACAGACAATGGTGCAAATCTGAACAGTCAACTTATGGCAAAAGCATGTTAAAATTTCAAAATCCTACATCGCAACTCTACACCTTATAGGCCGAAAGCGAATGGAGCGGTAGAAGTTGCGAATAAAAATATAAAGAAGATTCTCAGAAAAATGGTGGAAGAGCCAAGGCAATGGCATGAAAAATTACTGTTCGCTCTTATGGGTTATCGTACAACTGTACGTACTTCAATCGGTGCCACACCTTACTCGTTGGTATATGGAACAGAGGCATTCATACCCATAGAAATTGAGATACCATCTCTTCGAATCATAGCTGAGGCTGAAATCGATGATGATGAATGGGTAAAGGCCCGGTTAGAACAATTGAATTTGATTGATGAAAAGAGGTTAGCAGCGGTTTTCCATGGACAATTATATCAGCGGAGAATGGCCAGAGCATACAATAAGAAAGTACGTCCGCAGAAATTTGAAGTGGGACAGTTGGTGCTGAGACGTATTTTGCCTCATTGGGCTGAAGCGAAAGGAAAATTTGCACCGAATTGGCAAGGACCGTTCATGGTATCACGGGTATTGTCCAATGGAGCTCTATATTTGACAGATGTTGAAGGAAAATATGTAGAGACTACTATCAACTCAGATGCAGTCAAGAGATATTATGTATGATTCCTTTTTCATTTGTATAATTTTATTTGTCATAATTTTGGAATTGAAATGATGAAGGCATTTTATTCTCTATCCAAACGCTTTATCCATTGACATCCCCATTGAGCCTTATTTATTTTATTCTTTTCATACCCCTCTCTCGGAATCATCCATGATACAAGAAAAAGAAAAATGAAAAATGATGATGAAAAAAAATGTAAACAAAAGAAAATGCACACAAAAGACAAACGAAAGTTGGGAAAAGTCAAGACGCAACAATGAATGTGAACGTAGTTCGAACTACGTTTTGACTTGAACCTGAAATGGTACGTAGGAAGCCTCATTAAGGTTCAGTCATGATAAAAATAAAATCCAAGATTCCCCAAATATTGAAACTGGGGCAGAAGTTATGTTCGTGATTCCGAGAGTTGTAAATATTTTTGAACCCTCGTTAAATTTTGAGCCTTTTATACCCTTCTTTCTGAACCCATACAAAAGCCACATTACGGTCCAGAGAAAGACCTTCTAATCAATTTCAAGAAAATGATGATACAACGAGAATAAGGAGAAACATGGCATGGACAGTACCCGGTGGTTCAGAAATCAAAAGATTGAGAGAATAAAAATGAGAGAGTCTTATTGGTGAAAACCTTAACCGGCACCGTAAGGCGATTGTGAGATTGAGAGAATAAAAAATGAGAGAGTCTTATTGGTCAAAACCTTAACCGGCACCATAAGGCGAAAGTGAGATTAGAGAAGAAATGAGAGAGTCTTATTGGTGAAAACCTTGACCGGTACCATAAGGCGAATGTGAGGACTATTTTGTTTAAAGAGGAAAAACAACAAAAATAAGATTCGCTTGGGTTGAAGAAAAAGATTGAGTTAAGATAATGACAATTCGATTGGACAGACTGGGTCGAAATTTAAATACTTGGCATGGTCAGAGGAATCAGCCGTCATACCCAGATAAGTTCTGTCTCTACTCCAAAATATCCTTACCCTTTTCAAATTCGATTTTTCTGCATTTCATTGATCGAAAACCAGTTACCCATTGAAAGCTAACTACCAACTTCTCATGATAAGAGGCATAATAACACTGGGTCGGAGAGAAAATAAAAGAAAAACAAACAAAGAAGGATGGCAATCAAAGCCAAAGAAAAATAAAAAGAAAAGAAACAAAAAAAAGGCAAAAGGTAGAAAGGAGATTACAGAGAAAAAGTTGAAGAAATATGCAAAGGGCTGCATAGCATAACAAAGCAAGAAGAGGCAGGCAATGGAAGCAAAGTCAACCCAATGACAGTTACCAACATTTTATAACTAATAAAATTGTTCGTTGATTTAGACAGGAATAAAAAAATTCAAATTCTCACTAATCACTTTAAAGTGAATGTGACCAATATGGAAGAAGAAAAACACAAAAAATAAATACAGCAATAAAAGGAGAAATCCGTAGAGGAGGACTTATTTAGTCAACAAGAAACCTACCCAAACAGCAAGGGAGGTATTGTATTTTCTAAACCACACCCCAATTATCAAACTGAGGGAATATTTTCTGCATTTTCATTTTCATGCATCAGGCGCCCACCTGGATAACAAGGGAATTTTTCTGCACTAACAACATGGCCAAATATGAAGCATGCATATTGGTACTGAGGATGGCAATAGATATGGGTGTTCAAGAGATTTTGGTCATGGGTGACTCAGACCTCTTAATACATCAGATTCAGGGAGAATGGGAAACAAGATATTTAAAGTTGATACTTTATCGACAATGTGTGCATGAACTATCCCAAAGATTTCAATCTATAGAGTTCAAACACATCCCAAGAATGCACAATGAAGTAGGCCAGCCAAATCCGGTCGTGATGGCACCCAACACTTTAGCTAGGCCAGCCAGACAAACAATTGTTTATCACAATGAAAATGAGTCCCAAGTGGACAACTCAAAAGAACATATGAGTCAAAGAACTCCAATAATAATAAAAATGAACAAAGTACTGGGAAGTACGAAAACAACTGACACTCCCAAAGATCTGGAGTAACAAGTCTAGAGTCTCTAACAAAACCCAACAAAAGTAGAGAATACTGTATGGAAATGCTCAAGTCTGAATATAAAATAACAACTGAAAAGAGGAAGGGAAGCTAGGTTCTGCGAACGTCTGCAGCTACCTCAGCAACTCGGTATGACTCTGCAAAAGCTGGAAATGCTCGTCTATCCCTCCTGTGTACCTGAATCTACACACAAAGGTGCAGGGAGTAGGGGTGAGTACTAAGTACTCGGTGAGTAATAAATATACACAAGTAGCTAAAAGTAAGAAATCCACAGAATATCACATAATGAAGCTAAACTACAGTCCGATTCCTCCTACGAACTAGCAACAACAGTACATTACAACTATCACAGATAATTCAACAGATAAATATGCAGTGCAATGCACATGACCGCTACGGCGTGTAGCCCGATCCATTTAACGTCGACGGCGCTCACTGGGGGTGTGTACAGACTCCGGAGGGGCTCCTACAGCCCAAGCGCAAATACCGCTGCGGCGTGCAGCCCGATCCTCATATCATAATAACCGCTGCGGCGTGCAGCCCGATCCATCCTCAGTCCACAATAATCAGATAAGTCACAAAACAGCTCAATTTACTTATTTCCAGATTCGAGTTCATAATTTATGAATAATACTTTGACTTTTATTTAATTTTTGCAAAACCGGTGACTTAGCATTTCAATACTGTGATTTCAAATTCTAGGACTGAGATCAGTGATTAAGCAAGTATAGCTATCACATATATATTATCCCATAGGGATACTACATGTCGGCACAAGGCCCCAAACAAGGCTTACAACCCACAAATATGTCAAACACAGTGTATTTCCATCACTAATAGCATATTATCCATATCCGGGATGGACCAAGTCTCAATCTCCAGTCACAATCAATCCCGCACCTGCCACGGGGTGCGAGCCATGCCCTACTAGCGTCACAATGTGCTAAGCCGGGGTTTCGAACCCTCAGACTACCATATACACAAACTACTCACCTCTAGCCGGTAGAAGCCCTAGTCCACAATGCCTTTTCGTTTAGAATTCATTTCCTCGCGTGTATAATCTATTCAAACCACAATAACTATGTCATTTACGGGTCAAAGAAACATAACCCATTTCAATTTACATGAAAATCGCATAAATACACTAAGTTGGTTAAAAAAACCCGACTGCGGGCCTGCTGTTCGAAAAATTCAGAAACTTATACCAACGCGATCCTCGTCTCGCCACGAGTCTGTGCATATAAAATTTATCAAAATCGAAATTCAAATGGCCTTTCAAAACTCAAAATCTCATTTTTAATACCTAGGCCACAATTCTTCACAATTTCTACCCAAATTCATGAAGATTGATGTTAATTCTACCATAAAATTATGTTTTTGAGTCAATAATCTTACCTTTGATGATTACCCGATGAAATCCCAGTGTTTTCCCGTGAGTTCTTCTCTCAAGGGTTCAAAATATGTGTTTTTGGTGAATGAACCCGCGAGCACACTATTCTAAAATTTAATTTCACTGATAGACCCATATCTCTACGCGTTCGCGTGACCTCCCACACATTCGCGATGCTGAGCTCCAATTTATTCTTCTCGAATGTGACGCCTCCAACGCGTTCGCGATGAACAAGTTCCCATCCGCCCAAATTTCCTTCTACGCGTTCACGATGCCCCTCACGCGAACGCGATGCACTTCCTCACGCTCCTACGCGAACGCGACCTCTAGGGACGCAATCGCGAAGCTCAACCATCTTGGCATACGCGATCACAATAGCCTGATCGCGAACGCGATGGCTTAGCCAGCCCTGCCTTCGCGAACGCAACCTGGGCCACGCGAACGCGAAGGCTTAAGGCCTGCTGCACAACCTGCAATTTTTCTGCAGTTTTCTCCAAGTTCCAAATGCCCGGTTGATGGTCCGAATACATCCCTAGGCCCCCGAGACCCCAACGAAAACCATCAACATACTCCAAAACATGATACGGACTTGTTACAATCATCAAAACAGCATCCTAAACATCAAAATCACCATTTTCACACGGATTAACGCCTAAGTTTCTTCAAAACTTTCGAAACTAACATTCAATCCAAATCCCAATCAAACGACGTCCGAATAACCTGAAAATTTGCAGACATATCAAAAATCACATAACGAAGATACAGAAATTGTCGGAATTCCATTCCGACCCCCGGATCAAAATCTCACCTACCGTCCGGTTTTCGCCAAAATTCAACCTTAGCCAATTCAAGCCTAAAACTACACCGGACCTCCGAATTCGATTCTGATTGCTCTCCTAAGTCATAAATGATCCCCCGAAACTTGGCGAATCATCAGAATCCGATTCCGAGCACTCTAACTCAATAGTCAACTCTAGGTTGACTTCCCATATTCAAGCTTCCTTCAAACATGCTATTTGCTTCATTTTCAACCCGAATCTCACCTAACTCACCCGATATACTCTAATACTGATATAAAAGCATAAGATATGTAAATGCAAGGTAACGGGGTGGAAATTCCCATAACAATGGGCCGGGTCGTTACATTCTCCCCAACTTAAACAAACGCTCATCCGCGAGCGGGTTAAAAAACATACCTGGAGTATCAAATAAGTGTGGATATCTGCTCTGCATCTCCTGCTCGGTCTCCCAAGTTGCTTCCTCCTTGGGACGACCTCTCCTCTACCCTTTCATTGAAGCTATGTCCTTGGATCTCAGCTTACGGACCTGTCGACCCAAGATGGCTACTGGCTCCATATCATAAGTCAAGTCCTCATCTAGCTGTATCGTGCCGAAGTCTAACACATGAGACGGGTCTCTGACATACTTCCGGAGCATAGATACATGGAACACTGAGTGAACTCCCGACAAACTAGGTGGCAAAGCAAGCATATAGGCCACCTCCCCAACTTTACTAAGCACCTCAAAAGGTCCAATGAACCTTGGACTCAACTTCCCTTTCTTCACAAACCTCATAACGCCCTTCATAGGCGAATCTTTCAGCAACACCTTCTCACCCACTGAATAAGACACATCTCGGACCTTCCGGTCCGCATAACTCTTCTAACGCGACTGAGCTGCGTGAAGTCTCTCCTGAATCACCTTTACCTTGTCTACAGCATCCTGAACTAACTCTGTCCCAACAATCTAGCCTCGCCGGGCTCAAACCAACCGACTGGAGACCTACACCGCCTCCCATATAAAGCTTCATACGGTGCCATCTGAATGCTGGACTGGTAGGTATTATTATAAGAAAACTCCGCAAGAGGCAAGTAATCAGCCCATGAACCACCAAAATCAATGACACAAGCACACAACATGTCCTCCAATATCTTAGTAGTACGCTCAGACTGCCCATCCGTCTGTGGATGAAATGCTGTGCTCAGCTCTAACTGTGAACCCAACTCTCGCTGAAATGTCCTCCAGAACTGAGAAGTGAACTGAGTACCTATATCTGATATAATAGAAATGGGAACTCCATGCAATCTCACAATCTCACAGATGAATATCTCTGCCAGCCGCTCTGAAGAGTATGTAGTACACACTGGGATGAAGTGAGCTGACTTGGTCAGCCTATCCACAACCACCCAAACTGAATCAAACTTCCTCGCTGTCCGAGGGAGTCCACTAACAAAGTCCATAGTAATCATTTCCCACTTCCACTCAGGAATATCAATACGCTGGAATACACCACCAGGTCTCTAATGCTCATACTTGACCTTGTGAAAGTTTAGACATCGTGCCACATCGCTCACAATATCTTTCTTCATCTTTCTCCACCAGTAATGCTGCTTCAAATCCTGATACATCTTCGCGACTCCTGGATGAATAGAATACCGCGAGCTGTGGGCCTCCTCCAATATCAACTCACGAAGGCCATAAATATTAGGCACGCATATCCGACCCTACATCCTCAATACACCATCACTATCAATAGTGATATCTCTTGCATCATCATGATGAACTCTGTCCTTAAGGACAAGTAAGTGTAGATCATCATATTGGCGCTCTCGGATACGATCATATAAAGAAGAACAAGCTACTACACAAGCCATCACCCGACTAGGCTCAAAAATATCCAGCCACACCATCTGATTAGCTAACGCATGAACATCAACTGCAAGGGGTCTCTCCCCAACTGGAATATACGCCAAACTGCCCATACTAGTTACCTTCCGACTCAATGCATCAGCCATTACATTGGCTTTCCGGGATGGTACAAGATAGTAATATCATAGTCTTTAAGCAATTCAAGCCATCTTCGCTGCCTCAAATTTAGATCTTTCTGCTTAAACAAATATTGAGATCTTTCTGCTTATTCATCACAAGATACACCATATAGGTAATGCCTCCAAATCTTCAAGGCATGAACAATAGCAGCTAAGTCAAAATCATGAACATGGTAGTTCTTCCCGTGGGGCTTTAGCTGACGAGAAGCATATGCAATAACTCTACCCTCATACATCAACACACAATCGAGCCCAACTCTAGAAGCATCACAATACACCGTATACGACCCTGAAGCTGATGGCAACACAAGTACTGGAGCAGTGGTCAAAGCCTCCTTGAGCTTCTGGAAGCTCTCCTCACATTCATCAGACCACACAAATGGAGCATTCTTCTGTGTCAACTTAGTCAACGGTGAAACAATAGATGAGAAACCCTGAACAAATCGGCGATAATAGCCTGCCAAGTCGAGAAAACTCCGAATCTCAGTAGCTGAGGAAGGTCTGGGCCAATTCTGCACTGTCTAGACCTTCTGTGGATCAACCTGAATACCATCACTGGACACTACATGTCCCAGAAAAGTCACAGTATCAAGCCAAAACTCACACTTAGTGAATTTTGCATAAAGCTTCTCTTCTCTCAACCTCTACAATACCACCCTCAACTGCTGTGCATGCTCCTCCTGGCTGTGTGAATAAACCAGAATATCATCAATAAACACAATCACAAAAGAATCAAGGTACGGCCGAAATACATTGTTCATCAAGTGCATGAATGCAGCTGAGGCCTTAGTTAGCCCGAAAGACATCACCAGGAACTCGTAGTGCCCATATCACATTCTGAACGCTATCTTCATAATATCTGAGTCCCTGATCTTCAACTGATGATAGCCCGATCGAAGATCAATCTTAGAAAATACACTAGCTCCATGGAGCTGATCAAATAAGTCCTCAATACGAGGCAATGGGTATTTATTCTTTCACTGTTACCTTGTTCAGCAGCCTGTAATCAATGCACATTCTCATTGTGCCATCTTTCTTCTTCAGGAACAACACCGGTGCGCCCCAAGGTGACACACTCGAACGAATGAAACCCTTATCTAAGAGTTCCTGAAGCTGTTCTTTCAATTCTTTTAACTCTGCTGGTGCCATGCGATAGGGAGGAATAGAAATGGGCCGAGTGCCCAGCACCAAGTCAATACCAAAATCAATATCTCTGTCAGGCGGCATGCCCGGCAGGTCTGCTGGAAATACATCCAAAAACTCCCTCACAACGGGGACGGAATCAAGACTGGGTGTCTCAACCTCAACATCTCTAATGAAGGCCAAATAAGATAAACAACCCTTCCCAATCATTCGTTGGGCCTTTATATAAGAAATCACCCTGTCGAACACATAATCAGTCAAGCCATGCCACTCAATCCTTGGACTTCCTGGAATAGCTAGTATGACTGTCTTGGCATGACAGTCCAGAATCGCATGGTAAGAAGATAGCCAATCCATGCCTAGAATCACATCGAAATCTACCATGCCGAGTAGTAATAAATCAACTCGGGTCTCCAGACTCCCAATAGTAATAATACATGATCGATATACCTGATCCACAATAACAGTATCCCCCACCAGGGTAGACACATGTACGGGCAACGCAAGAATACCACGGGTCATACCCAAGTGATGTGCAAAATAAGTAGAAACATAGGAATAGGTGGATCCGGGATCAAATAAGACAGAAGCATCCCTGTGGCAGACTGAGATAATACCTGAAATGACAGCATCTGAGGCACTAGCGTCCTTCCTATCCGGAAAAGCAAAGAAACGAGCCTGGCCTCCGCCAGTACGATCCTCGCCCCTAGGGCGACCTATGGCTACCTGGCCACAAGTTCTAGCTGACTATGCTGGCGCTGAAGAAACAGGAGTAGAAGACGAGGGTTGATCCCTCTGCTGAGATCGCCTACGAAGCCACTGAGGACACTCTCTCTTGATATGGCCCAAGTCGCCACACTCAAAGCAACGGCCCGAAGATAGAAGAAGGGGCTGCTGAGGACCCCTTGCTGCAGATGTATCCTGTGCTAAGGAAGCAGGAGCAGAGCTCTGAGCTGGAAGAGCACTCAATGCAGGCTGACTCTGATAACCCTGATGGCCTTGACGACCACAATTTGATGAAACTCCACTGGACTCTACACGTCCAGACTAATGAGTTCTGGAAGAACGACCCCTGCTATGCTGAGGCTGGCCCCTCGACGGAGCACCACTGTAACTATATGTACCACGAGGCCTCTTAGCCTCTCTCTCCTCCCGCTCTCTGCGGTGATCTGTCTCAATATGACGGGCAGCATCAACCACCTCCTCAAAGGTAACTACCGAAGCTCTCTCCCTGGTCATCAATATGCGGATGGGATAAATAAGGCCATCAATAAATCTCCGGATCCTCTCTCTGTCCGTAGGAACCATCCATTTGGCATGACGGGCCAGCTGTGTGAATCTTATCTCATACAGAGTAACCATCATGTCCCACTGCTTCAGCCACTCAAACTGACGATGCAGCTCCTCTCTCTAAGACTGAAGCACATATATCTCCAAAAATACCGTGGAGAACTGCTACTAAGTGAGGGGCGCTGCCCCAGCGGGCCTACGCCTCCCAAAAGCCTCCCACCACTGAAATGATGCACCTGTGAACCGAAAAGTGGTGAAAGAAACACCGCTGGACTCTAGAATACCTGCGGTGCGAAGCATGCGCTGACACTTGTCAAGAAAACCCTGGGCGTCCTCGCCCTCAGCACCACCGAATGCCGGAGGCTGTAGCCTCTCAAACCTCTCCAAACGACGCTGCTCATCGTCGGGCATAACTGGAAACACATGAGTAGGAGCTGGTGCAACGGGTGCAACTGGCTGAGCTGGAGCTGCCCCAGGTGCCTGAATACCCCGTACTACCGGCTCGGGTGTGCGAACCACGGGGGTCTGATTTCCTCCCCCTGCCTCTGAAGAAGACGTTGCGGTGGAGGCTGCAACCACCTGAGCTAAGTCAGTGCAAGCTGATAGAATCTGGGCCAAAGTCTCCTGAAGACCCGGTATCTCAATAGAAACTGTCGCTGTCTGAACTTGAGCTGCTGGGGTGCCTGCAGCTGGAACTTGATCCTGAACCTGGGCCACCAGTGCTGGGATCTGACCCTGAGTCTGGTCAGCTGGTGGGTCAGCAGGTGCTGGCACTGCTGCCCTACCTCTACCATGACCACGGCCTCTGGGTGTCACTGGTGGTCGTTCGCCACGTCCGCTAGCATGTGTTCTCGCCATCTGCGAGAGAATAGAATATGGAAAAATTTAGTTTCACGATAACACAAACCGCACGATATGAATCCAAGAAAAGTGAAGTTTTTCCTAAAGTTCTGTACCCCCCCCCCTCGAGGATAGATACGGATGCCTACGTACCGATCCTCGAAAGCCTACTAAACTAGATCATGACTCGCGAGTCCTAGTAACCTAGGCTCTAACACCAACTTTTCACGACCCAAATCCGGTCGTGATGGCGCCCAATACTAAAGCTAGGCCAGCCAGACCAATATTTGTTTCTACAATGAATATCAGTCTCAAGTGGACAACTCAAAAGAACATATGAGTCAAAGAACTACAATAATAATAAAATTGAACAAAGTACTGGGAAGTACGAAACCAACTGACACTCCCAAAGATCTGGAGTCACAAGTCTAGAGCCTCTAACAAAACCCAACAAAAGTAGAGAATATAGTATGGAAATACGCAAGTCTGAATATAAAATAACAACTGAAAAGAGGAAGAGATGCTAGGTTCTGCGAACGTCTGCAGCTACCTCAGCAACTCGGTATGACTCTACAAAAGCTGGAAATGCTCGTCTACTGCTCCTGAGTACCTGAGTCTGCACACAAAGGTGCAGGGAGTAGGGGTGAGTACTAAGTACTCAGTGAGTAATAAATATATAAAAGCGACTGAAAGTAGGAAATCCACAGAATACCACAATATGAAGCTAAACTACAGTCCGAATCTCCTACGAACTAGCATCAACGGTACAATACAGCTACCATTGAATAATTCAGGAGATAAAGATGCAATGCAATGCACATAACCGCTACGGCGTGTAGCCCGATCCAGTTAACGTCGACGGCGCTCACTAGGGGTGTTTACAGACTCCGGAGGGGCTCCTACAGCCCAAGCGCAAATACCGTTGTGGCATGCAGCCCGATACTCATATCATAATAACCGCTGCAGTGTGCAGCTCGATCCATCCTCAGTCCACAATAATCAAATAAGTCACAAAATAGCTCAATTTACTTATTTCCAGATTCCAGTTCATAATTTATGAAAATAATTTAACTTTTATTTAATTTTTGCAAAACCGGTGACTTAACATTTCAATACTGTGATTTCAAATTCCAGGACTGAGATCACTGATTAAGCAAGTATAGCTATCACATATATACTATCCTCTAGGGATACTACAGGTCGGCACAAGGCCCCAAACAAGGCTTACAGCCCACAAATATGTCAAATACGGTGTATTTCCATCACTAATAGCATATTATCCATATTCGGGATGGACCAAGTCTCAATCCCCAGTCACAATCAATCCTGCACCTGCCACGGGGTGCGAGCCACGCCCTACTAGTGTCACGATGTGCTAAGCCGGGGTTTCGAACCCTTAGGCTACCATATACACAAACTACTCACCTCTAGCCAGTCGAAGACTCATCCGCGATGCCTTTTCCTTTTGAATTTTCTTCCTCGCGTGTATAATCTATTCAAACCACAATAACTATGTCATTTACGGGTCAAAGAAACATAACCCATTTCAATTTACATGAAAATCGCATAAATACACTAAGTTGGTTAAAAAAAACCCGACCACAGGCCCGCTGTCCGAAAAATTCAGAAACTTATACCAACACAATCCTCGTCTCGCCATGAGTCCGTGTATATAAAATTTATCAAAATCGGAGTTCGAATGGCCTTTCAAAAGTCAAAATCTCGTTTTTAATACCTAGGCCACAATTCTTCACACTTTCTACCCAAATTCATGAAGATTGATGTTAATTCTACCATAAAATTATGTTTTGGAGTCAAGAATCTTACCTCTGATGATTACACGATGAAATCCCAGTGTTTTCCCATGAGTTCTTCTCTCTAGGGTTCAAAATTTGTGTTTTTGGTGAATGAACCCGCGAGCACACTGTTCTGAAATTTAATTTCACTGACAGACCCATATCTCTACGCGTTCGCGTGACCTCCCACGCGTTCGCGATGCTCAGCTCCAATTTATTCTTCGCGAACGCGACGCCTATGTGTTCGTGATGAACAAGTTCCCAGCCACCCAGATTTCCTTCTACACGTTCGCGATGCACTTCCTCACGCTCCTACGCAAATGCGACCTCCAGGGATGCGATCGCGAAGCTCAACCATCTTGGCCTACAAGAACGTAACAGCCTGATTGCGAACACGATGGCTTAGCCAGCCCTGCCTTCGCGAACGCGACCTGGGCCACGCGAACGCGAAGGCTTAAGGCCTGCTGCACAACCTGCAATTTTTCTGCAGATTTTGCCAAGTCTAAAATGCCCGGTTGATGGTCCGAATTCATCCCGAGGCCCCCGGGACCCCAACAAAAACCACTAACATACTCCAAAACATGATACGGACTTGTTCCAATCATAAAAACACCATCCTAAACATCAAAATCACCATTTCCACACGGATTCAAGCCTAAGTTCTTCAAAACTTTCAAAACTAACATTTAATCCAAAACCCGATCAAACGACGTCCGAATGACCTGAAAATTTGCAGACATATCCAAAATCACATAACGAAGCTACAAAAATTGTCGGAATTCCATTCCGACCCCCGGATCAAAATATCACCTACCATCCGATTTTCGCCAAAATTCAACCTTCGCTAATTCAAGCCTAAAACTACACCGGACCTCCGAATTCGATTCCGATTGCTCTCCTAAGTCATAAATAATCCCCGAAACTAGTCGAATCATCAGAATTTGATTCCGAGCACCCTAACTCAATAGTCAACTCTAGGTTGACTTCCCATATTCAAACTTCCTTCAAACATGCTATTTGCTTCATTTTCAACCCGAATCACTCCTAACTCACCCGATATACTCTAATACTGATATAACCTGGATAACAAGGGAATATTTTTCTGCATTTGCATTTCATGCATCAGGCACCCACCTAAATAACTTGGGAATATTTTTCTGTATTCACATTTCATGCATCGGACGCCCACCTGGATAACAAGGGAATACTTTTCTGCAAACTTTATTTTTTGTTCAGGCGCCCACCTGATAACAAGGGAATATTTTCTGCATTTTCATTTTCAGGCATCAGGCGCCCACCTGGATAACAAGAGAATATTTTCTTCATTTTCATTTCTGTTCAGGCGCCCACCTGTATAACAAGGGAATACATTTCTGCATTTTTAATTTCTGTTCAGGCGCCTACCTGTATAACAAGGGAATACATTTCAGCATTTTTAATTTCTGTTCAGGCGCCCACCGTATAACAAGGGAATACATTTTCGCATTTTAATTTTTGTTCAGGCGCCCACCTGTATAACAAGGGAATACATTTCAGTATTTTTAATTTCTGTTCAGGCGCCCACCTGTATAACAAGAAAATACATTTCTGCATTTTAATTATTTTATCTAATATGAGTAACACCATGACACATGAAAAGCCCATACTAGGGCAGAGGGAAAAGTTTTCGTTTGTTTTATTTTTGTTTTTGTTTTAACAGGT
Organism: Nicotiana noctiflora; assembly: GCA_032618575.1. Taxonomy (NCBI): domain Eukaryota; kingdom Viridiplantae; phylum Streptophyta; class Magnoliopsida; order Solanales; family Solanaceae; genus Nicotiana; species Nicotiana noctiflora. Next base: position 90,334 of record JASVEL010004831.1, read on the forward strand.
ATCAGCATAGAGGCAAGAAACACAAATGGAAGTCACGCCAAAGGGAAGGAAGCAATATGTCAGAAACAAGAAAATAAATCAAAAATCAACAAAAAAAGGATGAGTGGCATAAGATGTGAAAAAGCAAGGGAGCAAGTAACAGCATCAACAACAGTAAAATCGCAGCTTCATGGTAGTCCCAGCTACTAGACACTTCTGAATTACACTGACCCGATTCTCGTTTAGCCCGGGATATGTAGGCAACCTCTGAAGCGGCGAGCGGTCAAACTTTTCAAAGATGCTTCACACGGAATATGTAAATGGGTAAAAATCTCTTATTACTGCTCACTTGTCTTTGTACTGAAACACTTCGTGTTCCCGAGCAAAGAGGGGCAGCTGTGAGCACGTGATTTTTGCCCTAATCAAACAAATTCCAATATTAAAAATAAATAAGATTTTTGATATGCAATTATGTGCTTACTTAAAATAAAGTGTGTGATTTTTATTGAAACAATTTGAAATTTAAAACTAAATAAAAGAGTTAATTAAAAAATGTCACAAAAATAAGGAAATTAAAGAAAATTAACAAAAATACAAAAAATACCGGAAAATTACAGAAAAATAGCAAAAATGTCATAAAATACCAGAAAAATTAGAAAAAATAGGAAAATAAAAGAGAAGCAATAATTGAAAAGAATAAAAAACGAGAAAAATAAAATACAAAAAGGAAAATAGAAAGAAATAATTAATTACACAAGAAAATACATAAAAATACAATAAATTGGGCCAAAATTCAAGCCCAAAGTGTAACAGCCCAAAGAAATACACTGTCTGGTCCAAATATTAAATGAAACGACTGTGTATTGAAGGAATTAAATCTTAGCCGTTGAGATGTTGATCCAACGGACCAAGTGAAGCAGTTCAAGTGTAAAAGAAACGGCATCGTTTTTAAGTTTTAATCCTGGCCGTCCAAATAAGGTGATCTCCGGCCACCTTCGACCTCAAACCTTTCTTCTTTCTTCCTTAGGACCATTGATCCTGGCCGTTGATCAAAAATGATCCAAAGGCCAGGATTGTCCAAGCCTTAGGGAGTATATAAACCCCATCTCTCAGTTTCATTAGGGATTAAACATTACACATTCAACCCTAGCCGCCAGTCCTCTCTCATCTCTTTCACCCTCTTCTTCATCTCTTCATCTTCTTCATGGAGACTGGACAGAATCCATGGCCGTCTCCGGCCACCTTCGACCTCAAACCTTTCTTCTTTCTTCCTTTCTCACCAAGACTACCCTAGAAACCTAGGAAACCAAAAGAAAAACCCTTGTTCTTAAAAATCCGGTCACCGGAGTATTTGTCGGTGACCTTCACCTTATGATTCAGCCTCCCAAAATAACACCCTACGACCACTACAAGGGGATCGTTCACCCTATATAGTTGGTTTCTTTCGAATCACCCTAGAAATGCTCGAATATTCAAAAGAAGCTCACCAGAACCCTACCTCCGGCCAACACCCAAACATGACCCACCCCCCAAATACACCCCTTAACACCTATAACACCCTTTTACCACCAAAACCCAAAAAATAAACCTGTTTAAGAGAAAATCTGGAAAAAATAAGACTTTAAGTCTCTGAAGTCTTGAATACTGGAAGAAAAAGAAAAAGAAAAGAAAAGAAATAATGAAGGAAAATAAAGAAGAAATAAAGAGAGAACAGGAGACAAATCATGCAAGCTAAGTGCCTTACATTTTAAGTTTTCTTTTTGCATGTTCTCTGTTTAGTTGCTTTCTTAGTTTTCTGTAGTTAATCTTTTGCATGTTTTCTGTTTTAATATCTTCCACATATTTTTGTTTATTGCCTTTTTTGTTCTACCATGCTTTTGACTGTTTCATCTTCTGAGACTTCTATATGTGGTCTTTTGCTTATTCTTGTATGTTAGTTTTCTGAGTATTTCTATCACTAGCCTATGATAATCTCATCTATCATGTTCATTACACGTAACTGATATGTTTAGCTTCTTAGGGTTTTCTATAAGTCAACACATAAATTTGATGTGAATATGCTTCTTTATGTTCGATTTGTTAACAATGCCTAAGTCTGAAATTACAAGTTAATTAATTGGGATTCAACCATTATCAAATTTATCTCTGTGTTTTGGTTAATTGATAAGTGATTTTTGATTGAGGCTATGTGTGCAAAATGACATAAATTGGTTGTATTTGTAATGGATTCATATGTTAGACTATGTTAAATCCTATTGTGCTTTGTGGTATTGGTTATAGCTGTAATAGACAAGTGCAATTAGTAAGCTGGCTATTATTGAAAGTGACCTAATTTGGCTATAAGTGAAATTATTTAAGATTGTGTGATTAATTTGGGCACTCCTGAAATATTGGAGTGGTTAATTCTGCAAATCTAAGTCTAATTAATAAAACAGGCTAGTCCTGCAATCTAATCCAATTAGTTAAGTGATAATAAAAAGCTACCTTTTAAATTAGTATAAGACAGTTAAGTGAGGTTAAAATTGAAAGACTATTGAGTCTAAATCTGGCCAAGTCTTAAATGATTTAGAATATAATGGCCAGTAGTTAAATAACAACTAACCTAGGATACCCTGACTATTAACAGGTCGGGTAAATAACAAATAATATTAATGGTATAAAAGGAATAAGAAATGGTATAGTTGTGGATTTAATAGAGCCTATAGGGACAAAACAGACTTTCAGGCTTAGTATTTCTGCAATAAGACATAAAATAAAGGGTAAAATAGACCTAATAAAAAGGCATAACTGTGAAAATCCATAGCAAGTAAGGGCACCATAGTAATATGCCCTTAAAATAAGCAAAAAGATTCCCTAGAACCTTCCTGAAAGGATTGGAAGGCTTTTCAAGTCTGAAATAAGGTACCAAACTATAATTAATAAGAGAATTAAGGGGAGGGAACTTATAATAAGATTTTTGAATTTACCCCTCAAAATTTCACCCAAAACACCTATAAATAGGCTTCATCTAAGCGTGAAAAAGAGCTGGATTCTAAAAATTTAGAGAAAACATTCTGAAATACAGAGTTATATACCATAAATAGAGAGTAAAACTTCTGAGTATAGTCGAGTGCAATTCTAGAATTCAATTAGGGCCCCCTGCTATTCTATACTATTGGATTTCCTTCAATCTTGTTCCTTGGTTTGCTTATCTGCTGGATTTGAGGATTATACTCGATTTTGTTGTTGTTGTTCTGATGTGATTCGCTCTCTATTGATTCTGCTGTTGTGATCGCTGACTATCCTTCATCTTCATTTGCATTCTAGACTCATAAGTTTTCCTTTTGCTGAATCAGGTACACCTTTCCTATCCAAATATGTTACTGCCAGCTGATTTGAGGAAATAAAATACCATAAGTTATTCAGAAGAAGTTTTTTGTTGTACATGTGTTCTTAAGTTTAATTGCATGATTAGATCCTTTGTAATTTGATAGGGATGTTTGTAATAATTGATACGTATGGGACTGAGATGATATGACTAATAGTGTAATAGATAGAGTAGGGTAAAATACACGTAGACATAATCATCTTTAGGCTTAAGGTAAAAACAGACTTATTCGTGATTTTAACTGGTCTAATTAAACTAGTTTCGTAATCTAGATAATAATCATATTAACCTCATGAATCAAAATGTGATAGTTTTAAAAATAACCAGCTTAATCATAGTTTGTTTCTTCACTTCAATTAGTTTAATAACCATTTGAAATAGTGAAACATAAAATCAGTAACTAGTTTGCACAATTAATTATCATATCATTGTTCGAGATAGCGGAAATTAGTAGCTTATTGTTTAAGTTTTGTTAATAATCGATAATTATGATCCAAAATAGTATGAGTTACAATTAGTGGTTAATAATGATTCAATTCGCATAGTTAAGTAACGTATCATTGTTAAAGTATATGAAGATAGTAGTCTGTTGTTCAAGTTCAATTAGTGATAGATAATTGGGATTTAGAATTAATATTGTTAAACTTGTACTTCTGTTTTCTTATGAAATAAATATCATTTGGTTAATTTTACATACTGCTTGTTGAGCATTTGTATATTTGTTATGAAATCTCAATTATGTTTCTTATTTCTCTCGACTGGTCTGGGCTTGATAGACGGTATGGGCTCATATCCAATTGGACTCATTTTTGGGTCTCTAAATAACAATTTTAACATATTCTGGGTTTCTGGAACCCAGTTATGCAAACTGGACTATTAAATTCCAGTCCATAAACGTCCATGCCTGGAAATGGAAATAATGGGCCTGGACATGATTCTGAAAATACAATACAAGTAAAATAATTAGGGAAAAAACAAAGATAGAAAATGTAGTATTTATTAGTATTGAACTTCTAAAAAATAATGGGACGAGCCTCGTATAAGATCAAAAATATGCGGGGCCCCCATATGAATAATAATAAGTGATTGACTCGGGAAGACCGTTTAGCAAATTCCATGGTCTTTCCTAAATTATAATAAGTCGTTAGACGTTATAGGCACAATTTTAAATATACATTCCTTAATATGAGTGTGCATCTAATGTGACTCAAATCTTAAATCTCGACGAAGTTGAAACGTGTTAAAAGTCACAGGCGTACTGGTTGCAGTGTGACTCGAAATACATTTTCGCGACATTGCAAGTCGTTAAAATATTAAAAATGAAACATGCACATGTTGTAAAAGCATATAACGAAATCAAATAAAGTCAAAAATGACAGTTGAGCGACCATTCTAAAACAACGGAATCTAGGAGTGCCTAACACCTTCTCCCGGGTTAACAGAATTCCTTATCCAGATTTCTAATTGCGCGGACTGTTTAAATAGAGAGTCAATTTCCTTGGATTCGGGATTAACCGATGACTTGGGACACCATTATCTTCCTAAGTGGCGACTCTAAAATTCTAAATAAAATCCCGTTTTGATTGTCCTTAAATTGGAAAAACTCCTTCCTCGTTGTTATTATATCCTTTCCTGGGTATATTGATAATCAACGAGGTATACCTTATTCTCCTTTTCGGGAAATAAGGGTAGTAAAAAGGGAGGTGTGACAGGTGATTGTTAATATGTAACCCCAAGTATTCACACTTGCAAAATTAAAATGAACTTGAGAGTGTATTATCTAAGCTTGACTGTATATTCTATGATATGCCTTAAATTGCAAAGTGTATCTTGCTTGAACATATATATGACTTTGTAGATGAACCTAATTCAGAATGAGTTGCATGCTAAGTGTGTGTGAGATTTTTACCTGCATTATATGTTTACACATGATACCTAAAACTTGCCATGTGTATGTGCAAAGCGAAATAGAAGTTATTTAGTTATAGAGATGATAGAGGCATTTCTATGTACAACCTCATAAAACAAAAACTGTGAATCCACATGTACATAATATCTTAGTTAACCCCTTTAAGACTTAAGCCTGTTCTTTGATAACCCGATAATGTTCACAAAATATATGTTGTACATTGTTGTACCTTACCTCCTAGAAGCACTCGAATTGTAATGAACATGCAAAAGTAAAAGTGTGGGGTGAGGGAAAATTGAAAAAGGGAAATCAAGAATGAATGGTAGAGTTGATGAACTGGTTGTTGTACAGTAAATGATTATAAAAACAAAAGAGAAAGAGATGTATATATATAAATAAGGTAGCCAGTTGTACCAAAAGAAAAGCGGGATTCAAGTGACTAAAAGGTGGAAGAATGCTTAGGGTGAGCATAATTAAAAGCTTAAAGGGAAGTTTGTGCAAAAGAAGTGCTTAGGGAGGTTAGCCACTATAACCAAAAGTATCCTACCCGTCTCATAGCCTACATTACAATCCTTACAGACCTCTTGATCTTTTACTAAATGGCTCGATTAGTGGATTATTACACTAAGGACAAGATTATGGTGTGTCTGTGTACATATAAATGTTCTTTGCTGAGAGTGAGTGAAATATTTCTATATATATAAGTTCCATGTTATAAATTGCATATGTGTGGGAACTTCTCTCATTTTGTGTGTTGTGAGGGTATGTAACTCAGGAAGAAAAGGGTAAGTTTGCAAGTTTGTAATAGTAATTAGAGTAAGCAATGATGTTTTTGGCATTGGAGTTTACAGTTGAGTAAGGATTGTGTATTACTTAGGTTGATCATGAATGATAGCTTGTGTGACATTTTTTGGAGGAGACATTGATAATATAGGCTTAGAAGTATGATTAAAGTTGCTCGAGGACGAGCAAAAGTTTAAGTGTGGGGTATTGATAATCGGCACATTTTACTATATTTGTACCCTAAATAATCAAAGTTTAATGTTGTTTTGATAATATATATGATGAAAAAATATTTCTTATCGGTGTTTTCGTGTGTTATAGGTACACATTAGTTAAGAAAGGCTAAAAGAGTAATTTTGAAATTATAAGGAGATGCAAAAGGCCATTTGTGCAAAAATCATAGAAACTACGCTTGAACAGCCCTGAAGATTCTGAGACACTGTTTGATTGCAGTTTCACCGCGATAGCGGTAGAACCGTGGTAGATCAAGTCTGCTGAAGTTTTCGAGATTCGGAATGGGGTGTTGGCCGCGGTTCCACCGCGACCACGGTGAAACCGCGGCAAAAGGCGGAAAATTTAGGGGCCAAAGTGTAAAAATGGGATTTTTAATACCTAAACCCTATATATATCATTAGGATTCGCCCAAAGGAGGCAAGTTTTGTATTATTGACTACTTTTGCAAGGAAACTAGTGTGAGAGAATTCTCTAAACAACACTCTTACTTTTATCTTGAATTTTTTATTATGAAATCTATTCTATCTTTTGCTTTCATAGTTATGAGTAGCTAATTTCTTATCTAAGGTTGTGATGGAACCTATTGGTTGATGAACTTCCGGCTTATGTGAATACAAATTATTAGTTAAATTTTTAATTGTCCAACTTCGTTCTTGTTGTAGTTAATTGATAGGATCCTCAATTAGCTGTGCCTATTTAGTGTGCATAACTTGGAAAAGAGTGCATATTTAGGTTATTGTTGAACAACACCATACCTAGATTATTAGAGGGACCTATAATTGCGGGTTTAAAGGTGGAATTAGGAATAACGAAATATTGGGTGCAATCTAAAGTGAACTGTGATAATTAAAGCAAGCTAGGGTAGCTCGGAAGAGTGTAATAGTAAATTATTGTAATCACTCGGGAGAGATTTATGGTAGAATTATTGTTCATGATTGATAGAGAGATATTGACAAATTCCTATGAGCATAAACAGAAGGGATTCCATCAATAGGGAAAATCACCATCTTAGTCTTTCTCATTCTTATTTCCAACACATTCAGTTATTATTTCAGTTAATTAGTTCTTTGCAAAAGTAGTTATTAGAAACCACTCAAAAAGATATTTGAATATTTGGGAAGCTGATTCGAAAGTTTGTTGGGTATTGAAGATTGTAGTTGGTAGGTTAACTCTCTGAAGATTCGACCACGTGTGTAATACTTGGGTATATTTGCTGCGACCGCATTGTCCTATTTAGAAGGCATAGTTGGGCGTGATCACTCCTCCCCCGCATTACTTCGCAAATGACCAGGTTGCCCCAGTCAAGCGGACCTGGGTGCCTTTCATTCCCACGCGTTACCCCTGTGCTGATTGTTTTTCATTTACCAAATATCTTACTAATCATGAATGATTTCACATTAAACAAATAAAACCATACGAGTGATTCATTAACAAGTTTGCAATTTTTACAACGCCCGACATAACACAATACATATACATAAGACTGAAGTCCCACAGTTTACATGTCTATGGAGCCTCTAGGATACAAAAGGGAAATACAATATTTGCCGGTAACAAGGCTCCGGCTATACCTTACAAAACCAAAATGAAATCTAAACAAAAGTGGCATGAACCACACGGGGCCCCAAGGAAGAAAGGGGCTCACCAAAACGGGCAGTGGAAGGAGAAGGATACTACTGCCGATGAGCTGAAGTGCCTGCTATCGATCCACCTACAATCATAACACGAATGTAGCGTCCCCGGCAAAAGGGACGTCAGTACACTTGAATTGTACTGGCATGTATGGACAAACTTTGTCCCAAGTAAACTCAAGCCATTGAATTACATCAACAATTAATTAAGCCAGCCAACCATGTTTCCACATTTTCCTCATTTCAAATAATTCTCAACATAAAGCACTTTCTACGATCAACCAATTTAACAATAACCAATCAATCACGTAAAGCACAAGTAGTCAAACAAAGGGGCAATCAGTGCCCCACAGGTTGCAAACTCTCCTGCCGTCTCCTTTCACAATTTCACATTATTGATTTTTATATCAATTTTCAATAGCGATTTCGATCGCTTTCCATCCTTATTACCCCCGACCACCCTTATTACCTCGGCCACCCTTATCACCCCAACCCACACCTTATTTCTTCATGTTGCGGTGCGCAACCCGATATTCCTTCTTACTGTCTTTTGATTCCGTATTGATATTTCTTTCCGCACTTGGTATCTGGTAAACCATTATACACTTATGTTCATTAGAGGCTCATTGTAAGGCCCCGTAAAAATTTTGTGCATAAAACCTAGTAGCTGTGGTGTCATGGGCCGAATAATGTGTTAGGAATGCGTAGAATTCTTCGCGGCGAGCTTGCCCTTGGTAGTGATTTAAGTGTCAAAAATGTAGAGAATTAATTTTTCCGAAAAGTGTCAAATATGCGGTCAAGAATGCGACCGCAAACCTGATATGCGGACCGCATTCTTGCCGCAAAACATTCCAGAGAGTTTCCCAAAATCGTGTCAATAATGCGGTCGAAATTGCGATCGCATAGTGAATCTGCGGTCCACTTTGCGACCGCAGATCAGGAATGCGGACCGCATAATGGTCGCATTCCGTAACAGAGCTTGAGTAATTTTTGAGGCCATTCTGCGGTCACTATGCGGACCGCATGTTGATTCTGCGGTCGCAAAGTGCACCGCAGAATTGACCCCGGCCCAGATTTTTGTAACATTTTGACCCGATCTCTTCTTTAATATAACACCTTTCACCCTCATTTTCTCATATCATCTTACCAAAATTAGAGAGAGAAGAGAGGGTTTTTAGAGAGAGAAATCTTTCATCTTTAAAGATTGTTCCAACCATCTTAGTTCAAAGGATTCTAGGGCAAAGATTCAACTTCCCCAAATCTTTTCAAGGTAAAAACCCTAACTATTTTCTTTGATTTTCAGTTTTAAATTGGGTAAAGAGAGGTTTGCATATAATAGCTTTTGAAAATAGAATTTTTACACTCATGCATGATTATTGAACTTGATTTCTAGTAAAAAGAAGTGAGTAGAAGTAAGAGTCTTCAAGAACAAGGTTGGCAAGAGTAGGATATCTTGGGTAAGCATAAAGTAGGAAGAAAAATCATCACCAGGTATGTATGGCTAATTTTGATTCTTGTGAAATCGCCTATATGTGTGAAATTTGTTTGGTTAGTGTTAATTTGACAAATTGTGTGAAATTCTCAAAGTTGTTGTTGAAATATGAGTGATGTGGTATAGAATATGAACCGAAAATTAAATGAGAGTCGAAATGGGTAAAGAATTGTGAGTAATGATTATGATGGCCTATATGGCACCTTGTGTAAAACAAATGAAACGCTTGAGAATTTGTTTATTGTGGAAAGAGATGAAACACTTGAATTGTGGAAATATTGTAACATGGTTGTGATATTGATTTGAAAAATAATTGAGAACATGAAACAATGTGCAAGTTGCTTATTCGAACTTGTTGAAATTGTGTGTAGTACCTTATCTGCTGTTTGAAATTGTTGTGTTTTAAACTATAAGGCGGGGTCGTGTTGCGCGCCGCAACGTGAGGAAATAAGGTGTGGGTTGGGGTGATAAGGGTGGCCGAGGTAATAAGGGTGGTCAGGGGCAATAAGGATGGAAAGCGATCGAAATCGCTATTGAAAATTGATACAAAAATCAATAATGTGAAATTGTGAAAGGAGACAGCAGGAGAGTTTGCAACCTGTGGGGCACCGATTGCCCCTTTGTTTGACTACTTGTGCTTTACGTGATTGATTGGTTATTGTTAAATTGGTTGATCGTAGAAAGTTCTTTGTGTTGAGAATTATTTTAAATGAGGAAAATGTGGAAAACATGGTTGGCTGGCTTAATTAATTGTTGATGTAATTCAATGGCTTGAGTTTACTTGGGACAAAGCTTGTCCATATATACCAGTACAATTCCAGTGTATTGAAGTCCCTTTTGCCGGGGACGCTATATTCGTGTTATGATTGTAGGTGGATCGGTAGCAGGTACCTCCGCTCATCGGCAGTAGTATCCTTCTCCTTGCATTGCCCGTTTTGGTGAGCCCCTTTTCTTCCTTGGGGCCCTGTGTGGTTCATGCCACTTTTGTTTAGATTTCATTTTGGTTTTGTAAGGTATAGCCGGAGCCTTGTTACCGGCAAGTATTGTATCCCCTTTTTTGTATCCTAGAGGCTCTGTAGACATGTAAACTGTGGGACTCCAGTATTATGTATACATTATGTTATGTCGGGCGTTGTAAAAACCGCAAACTTGTTAATGAATCACTTGTATGGTTTTAATTGTTTAATGTGAAATCATTCATGGTTAGTAAGATATTTGGTTAATGAGAAACAATCAACACAGGGGTAACGCGTGGGAATGAAAGGCACCCGGGTCCGCTTGACTGGGGCAACCCGGTCAGGCGCCGGTCATGTTCTCCGATTTGGGGCATGACAAACTTGGTATCAGAGCCTAAGGTTTTAAAGTGTCCTAGGATGTCTCGGAGCCGTGTCTAGTAGTGCCCTTCTTATCGGTGTGTTGTCGACCACATCGGATAAGTTGGGGGCTACACGGGCATTTAGGAATTTACCTACTTCTTTGTTAATCTATATCGTGCGGTAAAGTGCAATGTGGAAATATATGTGTCTAATTCGCGCCTTGTTCCCAAATTTTCCAGAATATGGCACCTAAGAAGAAGGCTAGACTCGGCCTTAGGGCCAATGCCGGCCCAAGTGCAGCTGTTAATCATGTACCCGATGCCGTGGGAGAGAATGACCCACCGGTCCCGAATTTGCCTGGCCCATCTGTTCAAAACCCAAGTGTCCCTATTCCAGCCGCGGCAGAGGATGCCACCATTCCTCCCGCCAGTGTTCCTAACTCAGATACAGTTCCCGCTTCGGGCTCTGGTATCTCTAATGAATAACTTAGGGGAGCCATCCATATGTTAACACAGTTAGTGGCCGCCCAGGCCCAGAGATCCCATGATGCCCCTGCATCCTCCAGCGGACAGGGAGATTCCTTTGGCTCCAGAGTCCATCAATTCTTGCGATTGGCCCCTCCAGAATTTTCAGGTACCGATCCAGAGGCTGATCCACAGGAATTCCTTGATGAGATATACAAGACCCTCCGAGTGATGAAGGCTACGGATATAGAGGGGGTAGAGTTGGCCTCTTACAGGCTGAAGGGAGCGGCACGTTCATGGTTCGAAATGTGGGAGGATTCTCGTGAGGAAGGGAGCCCTTCGGCCAGATGGGATGAGTTCGTGGATGCATTTATGGACCACTTCTTACCTGCTGAGGCCATGGCAGCCCGTGCCACTGAGTTCGAGGTTCTCAAACAGGGCAGTATGAGTGTTTGGGAGTATCACATGGAGTTCGTAAGGTTGTCCAAGTACGCTCCTCATTTAGTGTCGACCATGGATGCCCGGGTTCGACGGTTTGTTCGGGGCCTTAGCCCTTTGGTAGTGAATGAGGCCGTCACGGCAGCTTTGCACTCAGATATAAACTATGGGAGGATCGTGGGGTTTCCTCGGGCCACGGAGGCCGGAAATTAAAGATTCGTGCAGAAAAAGAAAGTAGCAGCAGGGCCCGGTCAATGGGTCATTCAGGGAGATCACTTCCAGGGAAAGGGTCATCAGGGCCATCCCAGTCATATGCTCAGTCCTCCGCGAGTGCACCTCCATCCGTGCACAGTCATCAGCAGGGCAGTTACTCGAGACCTGGTTCAGACAGCAGGAGGTCTCGTCAGTCTGGTCGTCCTGGGGTGAGATCCCAGCAGCAGGGGAGACCTACATGCCCCAAGTGTGGGAGATTTCATATAGAGACTTGCTACCTTGACCTTCCAGTGTGCTTCGGGTGCGGGGTGAGAGGTCACATTCAGCGGGACTGTCGTGCACCCCGTCAGGATATAGGTAGGGGATCTGCTCAGTCATCCGGTTCTTCAGCTGCTACATCATCAGCGCGTACTCCAGCATCAGCGGGGCGTGGTGCAGCTAGGGGTGGAGCTCGGGGTAGGGGTGGACCTAGCCGATTCTATGCATTGAGTGGCCGCCAAAATGCCGAGGCTTCTCCAAATGTTGTTACAGGTATCCTGTCTGTTCAGACTATTGATTGCTATGCCCTTATTGATCCAGGGTCCTCCTTGTCTTATGTTACTCCATTCATTGCTTCAAGTTTTGGGATAGAACCCGAACGGCTTCATGAGCCGTTCTCTGTGTCGACTCCAATTGGTGATTCTATTACAGCCTCACGAGTCTATAGGAATTGTGTTGTTACGGTGGGTGGTCGTGATACCACAACCGATCTTATTGAGCTTGGGATGGTAGATTTTGATGTAATTATGGGGATGGATTGGCTCTATTCGTGCTTTGCCAAACTTGACTGTCGAACGAGAGTTATGAGGCTCGAGTTCCCTAACGAGCCAGTTATTGAATGGAGAGGAAATGGTGTAGTGCCAAGGGGTAGGTTTATTTCCTACCTTAAGGCTTCGAAGATGATTAAGAAAGGGTGTATCTATCACTTGGTTCGGGTAACGGACACCACCTCAGATGTGCCTACCCTCGAGTCCGTGCCAATTGTGAATGAATTTCCTGAAGTGTTTCCAGATGAGCTTCCAGGCATCCCGCCGGATAGGGAGATTGATTTCGGGATCGATGTAATGCCGGATACTCAGCCAATATCCATTCCACCATACAGAATGGCGCCAGCAGAGTTAAGGGAGTTAAAGGAGCAGCTGAGGGATTTATTAGAGAAAGGGTTCATACGACCGAGTGTGTCACCGTGGGGTGCTCCGGTTCTCTTTGTCAGAAAGAAGGATGGGTCACTTCGAATGTGTAATGATTATCGGCGACTCAACAAAGTCACCATCAAGAATAAATATCCTTTGCCTCGAGTGGATGATCTGTTTGACCAATTGCAAGGAGCGAAGTTCTTCTCAAAGATTGATTTACGGTCCGGGTACCACCAGTTCAAAATCAGGGAGCAGGATATTCCAAAGACCGCCTTCATAACTCGTTATGGTCACTTCGAGTTTTTGGTCATGTCTTTTGGGCTAACCAATGCCCCAGCAGCTTTCATGGACCTTATGAATCGTGTTTTCAAGCCATTCCTAGATTCCTTTGTGATTGTATTCATTGACAACATCCTCATCTACTCTCGGAGCAGAGAAGATCATGCCGTTCACCTCAGAGCAGCGTTGCAGACCCTTCTTCAGCATCAATTGTATGCCAAGTTCTCAAAATGTGAGTTTTGGTTGAAGTCCGTAGCCTTTCTAGGGCATGTTATTTCCAGTGAGGGAATTCAGGTGGATCCTCAAAAGATTGCGGCAGTGAAAGATTGGCCTAGACCCACGACCCCGACAGAGATTCGTAGCTTCTTGGGTTTGGCAAGGTACTATCGGAGGTTTGTAGAGGGATTCTCAACCCTCGCTTCCCCATTGACAAAACTGACGCAGAAGGCAGTTAAGTTCCAGTGGTCCGAAGCATGTGAGAAAAGTTTCCAGGAATTGAAGTCAAGATTGACCTCGGCACCGGTATTGGCCTTGCCAGAAGGCACAGAAGGATTTGTGGTTTATTGTGATGCCTCCAGGGTTGGTTTGGGATGTGTATTGATGCAGCACGGGAAAGTCATATCTTACGCTTCCAGGCAACTCAAGAATCACGAGAAGAATTATCCGACGCATGATTTGGATCTTGCAGCTGTTGTGTTTTCTTTGAAAATATGGCGGCACTATCTTTATGGAGTTCATGTAGATGTGTTTTCGGACCACAAGAGCCTCCAGTATTTGTTCAAGCAGAAGGAGCTAAATCTGAGACAGCGGCGGTGGTTAGAATTACTCAAGGACTATGATATTGACATATTGTACCATCCAGGGAAGGCAAATGTGGTAGCCGACGCTTTTAGTCGAAAATCTATGGGTAGTTTGGCTCATTTGGGTGTGGATCAGAGACCCCTGGCTCGAGAGGTTTACCAATTAGCCAGTTTGGGGGTTCGTATCTCGGCGTCAGCCGAGGGGGATATTTTGGTGCATAATGGAGCAGAATCATCATTGGTCGCGGAAATCAAGGAAAAACAGTTCATGGATCCAGCATTGGTTCGGGTAAAGGAAGCAGTCATAAATAACAAGACCTCGACATTTGTACTCAGCAGCGAAGATGGTGTATTGCGATGTCAAGATAGGCTATGTGTTCCGGATGTGGACGAGCTTCGGGAAAGGGTAATGGCAGAGGCTCATATTTCCAGGTATTCGGTACACCCAGGTTCCACGAAAATGTATCATGACCTTAAGGAGATTTATTGGTAGAACGGTATGAAAAGGGATGTAGCAAGCTTTGTAGCTAAATGTCCGAACTGTCAACAAGTGAAGGCCGAGCATCAACGGCCCGGTGGATTAACTCAGCTTATAGAAATACTAAGGTGGAAATGGGAGATGATCAATATGGATTTCGTGGTAGGGTTACCTCGCACTCAGCGTAAGTTCGATTCAATATGGGTGATAGTAGATCGACTCACCAAATCAGCTCACTTCCTGCCTGTCAAGTCCACCGATACCGCGGAGCAATATGCAAGATTGTACATCAAGGAGATAGTAAAACTTCATGGCACTCCACTTTCTATCATCTCGGATCGCGGGGCTCAGTTCACAGCTAACTTTTGGAAGAAGTTTCAGCAAGGTTTGGGAACTCAGGTGAATCTCAGCACAGCTTTCCATCCACAGACCGACGGTCAGGCCGAGCGGACCATTCGGACGCTTGAAGATATGTTGCGGGCTTGTGTCTTAGATTTTAAAGGTAATTGGGATGAACACTTGCCACTGATAGAATTTGCTTACAATAACAGCTATCATGCTAGCATTCAGATGGCCCCATTTGAGGCATTGTACGGGAGAAGATGTAGATCGCCAATCGGGTGGTTTGAGGTAGGTGAAGCGAAATTGCTAGGGCCAGATATGGTGTACGAAGCTATGGAAAAGGTCAAGGTTATTCAGGAGAGAATGAAAATAGCACAGAGTCGTCAAAAATCCTATGCAGACGTTCGCCGAAGGGATTTGGAGTTTCAAGTTGATGATTGGGTGTTCTTGAGGGTATCTCCTATGAAGGGAGTCATGCGATTTGGAAAGAAAGGGAAATTGAGTCCTAGGTATGTCGGGCCATATCGGATCGTTCAAAGGATTGGTCAAGTTGCTTATAGGCTAGAGTTGCCTCCCTGAGATGTCATCGGTGCACCCGGTATTCCATGTGTCCATGTTGAAGAAAGTGATTGGAGATCCATCCACCATCATGCCAGTCGAAGCTATAGAGGTTAATGAAGATTTGTCATATGAAGAAGTTCCAGTTGCCATTCTTGATAGGCAAGTCCGTAAGTTGAGAAATAAGGAAGTTTCCTCTGTTAAAGTATTGTGGCGAAGTCAACAAGTTGAGGAGGCCACATGGGAAGCGGAAAAAGAGATGAAGGAAAAGTACCCCCATTTGTTCGATCAAGCCTAGAAGAAATTAGGTGACCCTCCTACTCTTAGTAACTGTCATCTTGTCTAAGTTGTTTCCCTCTTAGTATTAGTAAAGTCCCCTTCATTTTGTAATGAGTTAAATGTGTTGTTACCTTGGGTCACTTGAACTTTTCTTGATAAATGAAATCCTTATAAATATTCACGTGTTAAATAAACAACTAATAGTAAGTGTAGATTGGTAATGGTTTGTTGAGTGTACATGGTGTTAAATTGGTTTAATAAGGTAAGAATTCATTGAAGTTACTAGTTTTTGTGCAATTGTAACAATGTGATAGAATATGTGCATTCGTTGAGGTAAGAAAGTGTATACCAGTTGTGAGAAATATTGTATTTGTGTATTGTTGTTTGGTAATGTGTTTCGGGGGCCCTCTGACAGGTGGATATGTCCATAATACAAAGGAAACTCTGGCGAAATTTTTCTAAAATATAAGAGTTAGTCAAAATTTTGATAGTTTGCATAGCATGTCTTTCAAAGCCAACTCATTCTCAAATCCTCATTCGAGGACGAATGATCTTAAAGGGGGGAGGATGTAAGGCCCCGTAAAAATTTTGTGCATAAAACCTAGTAGTTGTGGTATCATGGTCCGAATAATGAGTTAGGAATGCGTAGAATTCTTCCGAAAAGTGTCAAATATGCGGTCAAGAATGCGACCGCAAACCTGTTATGCGGACCGCATTCTTGCCGCAAAGCTTTCCAGAAAGTCTCCCAAAATTCGTGTTGAAAATGCGGTCGATATGCGATCGCATAGTGAATCTACGGTGCACTTTGTGACCGCAGATCAAGAATGCGGACCGCATATATGCGATCGCATAGTGAATCTGCGGTGCACTTTGCGACCGCAGATCAAGAATGCGGACCGCATATTGGTCGCATTCTGTAACAGAACTTGAGTGAATTTTGAGGCCATTCCGCGGTCACTATGCGGACCGCATGTTGATTCTGCGGTCGCAAAGTGCACCGCAGAATTGACCCCGGCCCAGATTTTTGTAACATTTTGACCCGATCTCTTCTTTAATATAACACCTTTCACCCTCATTTTCTCATATCATCTTACCAAAATTAGAGAGAGAAGAGAGGGTTTTTAGAGAGAGAAATCTTTCATCTTCAAAGATTGTTCCAACCATCTTAGTTCAAAGGATTCTAGGGCAAAGATTCAACTTCCCCAAATCTTTTCAAGGTAAAAACCCTAACTATTTTCTTTGATTTTCAGTTTTAAATTGGGTAAAGAGAGGTTTGCATATAATAGCTTTTGAAAATAGAATTTTTACACTCATGCATGATTATTGAACTTGATTTCTAGTAAAAAGAAGTGAGTAGAAGTAAGAGTCTTCAAGAACAAGGTTGGCAAGAGTAGGATATCTTGGGTAAGCATAAAGTAGGAAGAAAAATCATCACCGTGTATGTATGGCTAATTTTGATTCTTGTGAAATCGCCTATATGTGTGAAATTTGTTTGGTTAGTGTTAATTTGACAAATTGTGTGAAATTCTCAAAGTTGTTGTTGAAATATGAGTGATGTGGTATAGAATATGAACCGAAAATTAAATGAGAGTCGAAATGGGTAAAGAATTGTGAGTAATGATTATGATGGCCTATATGGCACCTTGTGTAAAACAAATGAAACGCTTGAGAATTTGTTTATTGTGGAAAGAGATGAAACACTTGAATTGTGGAAATATTGTAACATGGTTGTGATATTGATTTGAAAAATAATTGAGAACATGAAACAATGTGCAAGTTGCTTATTCGAACTTGTTGAAATTGTGTGTAGTACCTTATCTGCTGTTTGAAATTATTGTGTTTTAAACTGTAAGACGGGGTCGTGTTGCGCGCCGCAACGTGAGGAAATAAGGTGTGGGTTGGGGTGATAAGGGTGGCCGAGGTAATAAGGGTGGTCGGGGGCAATAAGGATGGAAAGCGATCGAAATCGCTATTGAAAATTGATACAAAAATCAATAATGTGAAATTGTGAAAGGAGACAGCAGGAGAGTTTGCAACCTGTGGGGCACTGATTGCCCCTTTGTTTGACTACTTGTGCTTTACGTGATTGATTGGTTATTGTTAAATTGGTTGATCGTAGAAAGTTCTTTGTGTTGAGAATTATTTGAAATGAGGAAAATGTGGAAACATGGTTGGCTGGCTTAATTAATTGTTGATGTAATTCAATGGCTTGAGTTTACTTGGGACAAAGTTTGTCCATACATGCCAGTACAATTCAAGTGTACTGACGTCCCTTTTGCCGGGGACGCTATATTCGTGTTATGATTGTAGGTGGATCAGTAGCAGGCACTTCAGCTCATCGGCAGTAGTATCCTTCTCCTTCCACTGCCCGTTTTGGTGAGCCCCTTTTCTTCCTTGGGGCCCCGTGTGGTTCATGCCACTTTTGTTTAGATTTCATTTTGGTTTTGTAAGGTATAGCCGGAGCCTTGTTACCGGCAAGTATTGTATCCCCTTTTTTGTATCCTAGAGGCTCTGTAGACATGTAAACTGTGGGACTCCAGTATTATGTATACATTATGTTATGTCGGGCGTTGTAAAAACCGCAAACTTGTTAATGAATCACTTGTATGGTTTTAATTGTTTAATGTGAAATCATTCATGGTTAGTAAGATATTTGGTTAATGAGAAACAATCAACACGGGGGTAACGCGTGGGAATGAAAGGCACCCAGGTCCGCTTGACTGGGGCAACCCGGTCAGGCGCCGGTCATGTCCTCGATTTGGGGCGTGACACTTCTCAAGCCAATTATCAAAACCAAGTTACAAGTATTCCAAAATCGAAAATGCCCACATAATCATGTTCAACAATTTACCACAATTCAGGTGTTTCAAATTCCTTCCACAATAAGCCAAATATGCCATCACAATGGTTGTTCCCAATTCTTTACCAATCTCGATTACCTTTTTATCTTTCAATTCATATTTCATACCACACCACACGTAGTTCAACATCAATCGAATGCTCAACAAGGAAATCAAAGAATTACATACAATTTCTCAATTTAACACATGCCAAAACAATTCGCACACATTTGGGCGATTTTACAAGAATCAAAATTAGCCATACATACCCGGTGATGAGTTTTCTTCCGTTAACTTCCTACTTTATGCTTACCCAAGATATCCTACTCTTGCCAACCTTGTTCTTGAAGACTCTTACTTCTACTCACTTCTTTTTTTACTAGAAATCAAGTTCAATAATCATGCATGAGTGTAAACATTCTATTTTCAAAAGCTATTATATGCAAACCTCTCTTTACCCAATTTAAAACTGAAAATCAAAGAAAATAGTTAGGGTTTTTACCTTGAAAAGATTGGGGAAGTTGAATCCTTGCCCTAGAATCCTTTGGACTAGATGTTTGGAACAATCCTTGAGGATGAAAGACTTCTCTCTCTAAAACCCCTCTCTTCTCTCTCTAATTTTGGTAAGATGATATGAGAAAATGAGGGTGAAAGGTGTTATATTAAAGAAGAGGTCGGGTCAAAATGTTACAAAAATCTGGGCCGGGGTCAATTCTGCGGTGCACTTTGCGACCGCAGAATCAACATGCAGTCCGCATAGTGACCGCAGAATGGCCTCAAAAATTACTCAAGTTCCGTTACAGAATGCGACCAATATGCGGTCCGCATTCTTGATATGCGGTCTCAAAGTGCACCGCAGATTCATTATGCGATCGCATATCGACCGTATTTTCAACATGATTTTTGGGAGTCTTCTGTTAAGGTCTGCGGCAAGAATGCGGTTCGCATAGCAGATCTGCGGTCGCATTCTTGACCGCAGAATTGACATTTTTCAGACTCTACATTTTTGAAACTTAAATCACTACCAAGGGTCCGAACCGCGGCGAGCTTGCGAGCCGCGAAGAATTCTACGCATTCCTAACACATCATTCAAACCACGACACCATAGCTACTAGGTTTTATGCACAAAAATTTTACGGGGCCTTACATCCTCCCCCCCTTAAAGATCATTCGTCCTCGAATGAGGACTTTGAAAATAAATTGGTTTTGAAAGACATGATATGCAAACTATCAAAATTTTTACTAACTCTTATATTTTAGAAAACATTTCGCCAGAGTTTCCTTTGTATTATGGACATATCCACCTGCTAGAGGGCCCCCGAAACACATTACCAAACAACAATATACAACTACAACACTTTCCACAACTCGTATATACTTTCTTGCCTCAACAAATGCACACTTTTTTACCTCAACGAATGCACATAAACTAGTCATTTCAATGAATTCTTACCTTATTTAACCATTTTAACACACCATGTACACTTAACAAACCATTACCAATCTACACTTACTATTAGTTGTTTATTTAACACGTAAATCTTTATAAGGCTTTTATTTATCAAGAACGGTTCAAGTGACCCAAGGTAACAACACATTTAACTCATTACAAAATGAAGGGGACTTTACTAATACTAAGAGGGAAACAACTTAGACAAGATGACAGTTACTAGGAGTAGGAGGGTCACCTAATTTCTTCTAGGCTTGATCGAACAAATGGGGGTACTTTTCCTTCATCTCTTTTTCCGCTTCCCATGTGGCCTCCTCGACTTGTTGACTTCGCCACAATACTTTAACAGAGGCAACTTCCTTATTTCTCAACTTACGGACTTGCCTATCAAGAATGGCAACTGGAACTTCTTCATATGACAAATCTTCATTAACCTCTATAGCTTCGACTGGCATGATGGTGGATGGATCTCCAATCACTTTCTTCAACATGGACACATGGAATACCGGGTGCACTGATGACATCTCAAGAGGCAACTCTAGCCTATAAGCAACTTGACCAATCCTTTGAACGATCCGATATGGCCCGACATACCTAGGACTCAATTTCCCTTTCTTTCCAAATCGCATGACTCCTTTCATAGGAGATACCCTCAAGAACACCCAATCATCGACTTGAAACTCCAAATCCCTTCGGCGAACGTCCTGCATAGGATTTTTGACGACTCTGTGCTGTTTTCATTCTCTCCTGAATAACCTTGACCTTTTCCATAGCTTTGTACACCATATCCGGCCCTAGCAATTCCGCTTCACCTACCTCAAACCACCCGATTGGCGACCTACACCTTCTCCCGTACAATGCCTCAAACGGGGCCATCTGAATGCTAGCATGATAGCTGTTATTGTAAGAAAATTCTATCAGTGGCAAGTGTTCATCCCAATTACCTTTAAAATCTAAGACACAAGCCCGCAACATATCTTCAAGCGTCCGAATGGTCCGCTCGGCCTGACCGTCGGTCTGTGGATGGAAAGCTGTGCTGAGATTCACCTGAGTTCCCAAACCTTGCTGAAACTTCTTCCAAAAGTTAGCTGTGAACTGAGCCCCGCGATCCGAGATAATAGAAAGTGGAGTGCCATGAAGTCTTACTATCTCCTTGATGTACAATTTTGCATATTGCTCCGCGGTATCAGTGGACTTGACAGGCAGGAAGTGGGCTGATTTGGTGAGTCGATCTACTATCACCCATATTGAATCGAACTTACGCCGAGTGTGAGGTAACCCTACCACGAAATCCATATTGATCATCTCCCATTTCCACCTTGGTATTTCTATAAGCTGAGTTAATCCACCGGGCCGTTGATGCTCGGCCTTCACTTGTTGACAGTTCGGACATTTAGCTACAAAGCTTGCTACATCCCTTTTCATACCGTTCCACCAATAAATCTCCCTTAAGGTCATGATACATTTTCGTGGAACCTGGGTGTACCGAATACCTGGAAATATGAGCCTCTGCCATTACTCTTTCCCGAAGCTCGTCCACATCCGGAACACATAGCCTATCTTGACACCGCAATACACCAACTTCGCTGCTGAGTACAAATGCTGAGGTCTTGTTATTCATGACTGCTCCCTTTACCCGAACCAATGCTGGATCCATGAACCGTTTTTCCTTGATTTCCGCGACCAATGATGATTCTGCTCCATTATGCACCAAGATATCTCCCTCGTCTGACGCCGAGATACGAACCCCCAAACTGGCTAATTGGTAAACCTCTCGAGCCAGGGGTCTCCGATCCACACCCAAATGAGCCAAACTACCCATGGATTTTCGACTAAGAGCGTCGGCTACCACATTTGCCTTTCCTGGATGGTACAATATGTTCATATCATAGTCCTTGAGCAATTCTAACCACCGCCGCTGTCTCAGATTCAGCTCTTTCTGCTTGAACAAATACTGGAGGCTCTTGTGGTCTGAAAACACATCTACATGTACCCCATAAAGATAGTGTCGCCATATTTTCAAGGCAAACACAACAGCTGCAAGTTCCAAATCATGCGTCGGATAATTCTTCTCGTGATTCTTGAGTTGCCTGGAAGCGTAAGATATGACCTTTCCGTGCTGCATCAATACACATCCCAAACCGACTCTGGAGGCATCACAATAGACTACAAATCCCTCTCTGCCTTCTGGCAAGGCCAATACTGGTGCCGAGGTCAATCTTGACTTCAGTTCTTGGAAACTTTTCTCACATGCTTCGGACCACTGGAACTTAACTTCCTTCTGCGTCAGTTTTGTCAATGGGGAAGCGAGGGTTGAGAATCCCTCTACAAACCTCCGATAGTACCCTGCTAAACCCAAGAAGCTACGAATCTCTGTCGGGGTCGTGGGTCTAGGCCAATCTTTCACTGCCGCAATCTTCTGAGGATCCACCTGAATTCCCTCACTGGAAATAACATGCCCTAGAAAGGCTACGGACTCCAACCAAAACTCACATTTTGAGAACTTGGCATACAATTGATGCTGAAGAAGGGTCTGCAATGCTGCCCTGAGGTGAACGGCATGATCTTCCCTGTTCCGAGAGTAGATGAGGATGTCGTCAATGAATACAATCACAAAGGAGTCTAGGAATGGCTTGAAAACCCGATTCATAAGGTCCATGAAAGCTGCTGGGGCATTGGTTAGCCCAAAAGACATGACCAAAAACTCGAAGCGGTCTTAGGAATATCCTGCTCCCTGATTTTTAACTGGTGGTACCCAGACCGTAAATCAATCTTTGAGAAGAACTTCGCTCCCTGCAATTGGTCAAACAGATCATCCACTCGAGGCAAAGGATATTTATTCTTGATGGTAACTTTGTTGAGCTGCCGATAATCAATACACATTCGAAGTGACCCATCCTTCTTTCTGACAAAGAGAACCGGAGCACCCCATGGTGATATACTCGGTCGTATGAACCCTTTTTCTAATAAATCCCTCAGCTGCTCCTTTAACTCCCTTAACTCGGCTGGCGCCATTCTGTATGGTGGAATGGATATTGGCTGAGTATCTGGCATTACATCAATTTCGAAATCAATCTCCCTATCCGGCGGGATGCCTGGAAGCTCATCTGGAAACACTTCAGGAAATTCATTCACAATTGGCACGGACTCGAGGGTAGGCACCTCTGAGGTGGCGTCCGTTACCCGAACCAGGTGATAGATACACCCTTTCTTAATCATCTTCGAAGCCTTAAGGTAGGAAATAAACCTACCCCCTGGCACTACACCATTTCCTCTCCATTCAATAACTGGCTCGTTAGGGAACTCGAGCCTCATAACTCTCGTCCGACAGTCAAGTTTGGCAAAGCATGAGTAGAGCCAATCCATCCCCATAATTACATCAAAATCTACCATCCCAAGCTCAATAAGATCGGCTGTGGTATCATGACCACCCACCGTAACAACATAATTCCTATAGACTCGTGAGGCTGTAATAGAATCACCAATAGGAGTCGACACAGAGAACGGCTCATGAAGCTGTTCGGGTTCTATCCCAAAACTTGAAGCAATTAATGGAGTAACATAAGACAAGGAGGACCCTGGATCAATAAGGGCATAGCAATCAATAGTCTGAATAGACATGGGTACCTTTAATGATATCTGGAGAAGCCTCAGCACTTTGGCGGCCACTCAAAGCATAGAACCGGCTAGGTCCACCCCTACCACGAGCTCCACCCCTAGCCGCACCACGCCCTACTAGAGCTGGAGGACACACTGATGATATAACAATTGAAGAACCGGATGACTGGCAGATCTCCTACCCATATCATGACTAGGCGCACGACAGTCCCACTAGATGTGACCTCTCACCACGCACCTATAGCATATCGGGATATCAAAATAGCAAGTCTTTGTATGAAATCTTCCACACTTGTGGAATATGGTCCTCTCTTAATGCTGAGACCTCACTCCTGGATGATCGGACTGACGGGACCTCCTACTATCTAAACATGGTCTCGAATGACTGCTCTAATGGCTGTGCACAGATGGTGGTGCACTCGCTGAGGACTGGGCATATGACTGGGATGGCCCTGAGGACCATCTCCCTGGAAGTGATCTCCTCGAATGACCCATTGACCGGGCCCTGCTTATACTCTCTCTCTCTGCACGAATCTTCAACTTCATAGCCTCTGTGGCCTGAGCAAACCCCACAATCCTCCCATAGTTCATATCTGAGTGTAAAGCTGCTGTGGCGGCCTCATTCACTACCAAAGGGCTAAGGCCCTGAACAAACCGTCGAACCCGGGCATCCATGGTCGACACTAAATGAGGAGCGTACTTGGACAACCTTACGAACTCCATGTGATACTCCCAAACACTCATACTGCCCTATTTGAGAACCTCGAACTCAGTGGCACGGGCTGCCATTGCCTCAGCAGGTAAGAAGTGGTCCATAAATGCATCCACGAACTCATCCCATCTAGCCGGAGGGCTCCCTTCCTCACGGGAATCCTCCCACATTTCGAACCATGAACGTGCCGCTCCCTTCAGCCTGTAAGAGGCTAACTCTACCCCCTCTATATCTGTAGCCTTCATCACTCTGAGGGTCTTGTATATCTCATCAAGGAATTCCTGTGGGTCAACCTCTAGATCGGTGCCTGAAAATTCTGGAGGGGCCAATCGCAAGAATTGATGGACTCTGGAGCCAAAGGAATCTCCCTGTCCGCTGGAGGATGCAGGGGCATCATGGGATCTCTGGGCCTGGGCGGCCACTAATTGTGTTAACATATGAATGGCTCCCCTAAGATCCTCATTAGAGATACCAGAGCCCAAAGCGGGAACTGTATCTGAGTCAGGAACACTGGCAGGAGGAATGGTGGCATCCTCTGCCGCAGCTGGAATAGGGACACTTGGGTTTTGAACAGATGGGCCAGGCAAATTCAGGACTGGTGGGTCATTCTCTCCCACGGCATCGGGTACATGATTAACAACCGCACTTGGGCCGGCATTGGCCCTAAGGCCGAGTCTAGCCTTCTTCTTAGGTGCCATATTCTGAAAATTTGGGAACAAAGCGCGAATTAGACACGGATATTTCCTCATTGCACTTTACCGCACGATATAGATTAATCAAAGAAATAGGTAAATTCCTAAATGCCCGTGTAGCCCCCAACTTATCTGATGTGGTCGACAACACATCGATAAGAAGGGCACTACTAGACACGGCTCCGAGACATCCTAGGACACTTTAAAACCTTAGGCTCTGATACCAAGTTTGTCACGCCCCAAATCGGGAAACATGACCGGCGCCTGACCGGGTTGCCCCAGTCAAGCGGACCTGGGTGCCTTTCATTCCCACGCGTTACCCCTGTGTTGATTGTTTTTCATTTACCAAATATCTTACTAATCATGAATGATTTCACATTAAACAAATAAAACCATACGAGTGATTCATTAACAAGTTTGCAATTTTTACAACGCCCGACATACATAATATATATACATAAGACTGGAATCCCACAGTTTACATGTCTATGGAGCCTCTAGGATACAAAAAGGGGAATACAATACTTGCCGGTAACAAGGCTCCGGCTATACCTTACAAAACCAAAATGAAATCTAAACAAAAGTGGCATGAACCACATAGGGCCCCGAGGAAGAAAGGGGCTCACCAAAACGGGCAGTGGAAGGAGAAGGATACTACTGCCGATGAGCTGAAGTGCCTGCTATCGATCCACCTACAATCATAACACGAATGTAGCGTCCCCGGCAAAAGGGACGTCAGTACACTTGAATTGTACTGGCATGTATGGACAAACTTTGTCCCAAGTAAACTCAAGCCATTGAATTACATCAACAATTAATTAAGCCAGCCAACCATGTTTCCACATTTTCCTCATTTCAAATAATTCTCAACACAAAGCACTTTCTACGATCAACCAATTTAACAATAACCAATCAATCACGTAAAACACAAGTAGTCAAACAAAGGGGCAATCAGTGCCCCACAGGTTGCAAACTCTCCTGCTGTCTCCTTTCACAATTTCACATTATTGATTTTTATATCAATTTTCAATAGCGATTTCGATCGCTTTCCATCCTTATTACCCCCGACCACCCTTATTACCTCGGCCACCCTTATCACCCCAACCCACACCTTATTTCCTCACGTTGCGGCGCGCAACACCGATCCCACCGTACAGTTTTCAAACACAACAAGCACAAACAGCAGATAAGGTGCTACACACAATTACAACAAGTTCAAATAAGCAACTTACACATTGGTTCATGTTCTCACTTACTTCTCAAGCCAATATCAAAACCAAGTTACATGTGTCCCAAAATCAAGAATGCCCACATAATCATATTTAACAATTTACCACAATTCAAGTGTTTTAAATTCCTTCCACAATAAGCCAAATATGCCATCACAATGGTTGTTCCCAATTCTTTACCAATCTCGATTACCTTTTTATCTTTCAATTCATATTTCATACCACACCACACGTAGTTCAACATCAATCGAATGCTCAACAAGGAAATCAAAGAATTACGTACAATTTCTCAATTTAACACATGCCAAAACAATTCGCACACATTTGGGCGATTTTACAAGAATCAAAATTAGCCATACATACCTGGTGATGAGTTTTCTTTCGTTAACTTCCTACTTTATGCTTACCCAAGATATCCTACTCTTGCCAACCTTGTTCTTGAAGACTCTTACTTCTACTCACTTCCTTTTCACTAGAAATCAAGTTCAATAATCATGCATGAGTGTAAAAATTCTATTTTCAAAAGCTATTATATGCAAACCTCTCTTTACCCAATTTAAAACTGAAAATCAAAGAAAATAGTTAGGGTTTTTACCTTGAAAAGATTGGGGAAGTTGAATCCTTGCCCTAGAATCCTTTGGACTAGATGTTTGGAACAATCCTTGAGGATGAAAGACTTCTCTCTCTAAAACCCCTCTCTTCTCTCTCTAATTTTGGTAAGATGATATGATAAAAATGAAGGGGAAAGGTGTTATATTAAAAAGAGGTCGGGTCAAAATGTTACAAAATCTGGGCCGGGGCGAATCTGCGGTGCACTTTGCGACCGCAGAATCAACATGCGGTCCGCATAGTGACCGCAGAATGGCCTCAAAAATTACTCAAGTTCTGTTACGGAATGCGACCATTATGCGGTCCGCATTCCTGATCTGCGGTCGCAAAGTGCACCGCAGATTCACTATGCGATCGCATATCGACCGCATTTTCAACATGATTTTTGGGAGTCTTCTGTTAAGGTCTGCGGCAAGAATGCGGTCCGCATAGCAGATCTGCGGTCGCATTCTTGACCGCATATTTGACATTTTTCGGAAAAATTAATTCTCTACATTTTTGAAACTTAAATCACTACCAAGGGTCCGAACCGCGGCGAGCTTAATTCTACGCATTCCTAACACATTATTCGGACCATGACACCACAGCTACTAGGTTTTATGCACAAAAATTTTACGGGGCCTTGGGCGTGATCACTCCTCCCCCGCATTACTTCGCAAATGCAAACCATTTTTTCTCGAATGCGAACTCGACAGAGTCCATGAACTTTCACAAATGTGAACGCTGCTCTCGCAGTTTTGAGGTCTGAGACTTGCACCAGAACTATCAATTTTCTAACTCCTTCCACACTACGCCATGCATCCGAAACTCACTTGACCCTCGGGGCTCCAAATAGAACATACACACATGTGTAATAACATAGTACAAACTCGCTCGTACGATTAAAATACAAAAATAACACTTAGAACTACGAATCAGACACCAAAACAAATGAAATTTTTAATGAAACATAAGAACTTTCACTTTTTTAGCCGAACGTCCGAACCGAATCACATCAAATCATGTATCTTGTGCACCAAATTTTGCAGACAAGCCATAAATACTAAAATGAACCTATTCAAAGTTCCGGAACTGAAATCCAAATTAGGTAGCAATAAAGTCAACCTACAGTCAAACTTAAAAATTCTTTAAACCTCTACATTTCTAGTTTCAATAAATTATGTCAAATCAAGCTAAGAACTTCCGAATTCGATTTCGAGCATATTCTCAAGTCCTAATCATGATACGAATCCATCGAGACTGTCAAAATATCGATCCGGGTCACATAGAAATGAGACGGATCCTCACACGGTGATAGAAAAATAAAGGGTTTAATGACAATGTGGGACAGTTGAGAAAGGGGAATTAAATATTGCTAATGACATGATAATTGCTTTTAATAGGTCTCTATTTAAAAAAGCAAGATCCGCTTCTAGAACAACGTGAGAAATTGTTTTTTCGTCATGCTAAAGGAAGAATCGTTCTTTAGTATTATTTCACTTGTATTTGGAGTGGAATAAAATATTGGTTGTGTCCGAGGAGTAGGCAAAATTAGCCGAACCTCGTAAATTCTGGTGTTCTTTATATTGTTGCTTTATTGTCTCATTTATTATTTGGTGGCTGCCATAATTTTTGGTATAGTAGTTGTGACTCATTCACACTATATACATTTGGCTTCCGCAATAATTGGTATCAGAGCCAAGGTATTATCTCGGTATGCTCTATGGTTGCAGCATAGTCTGATTTTCCACATCAGAAAAGATTTATCTTGGTAACTGAGTCAATGTTTTGTCTCAGTATGCTCTGTGGTTGCAGCTTAGTCTGATCTTCCACATCAGAAAGGAAATAATCTTGATTTGTGTCGTCAACTATTAAATAATATTTATGTCAAAGATGGGAGACAATAAACAAGAAGAATCTACATCAAGTGTCAGCAATACGTCATCATTGGCATCTTCGCTTATGACAAGAAATGTGTCAAATGCGAAATTCGCGGTAGAAATTTTTGACGGGTCCGGACAATTTGGGATGTGGCAAGGCGAGGTTCTAGATGTCCTTTTTCAACAAGGGCTAGATCTTGCTATTGAAGAAAAGAGACCAGATGGTATTGGAGAAGAAGATTGGAGAATTATCAACCGTGTTGCTTGCGGTACCATTCGATCCTACCTTGCTAGAGAGCAGAAATATCCATACACAAAGGAAACTTCTGCAAGTAAATTATGGAAAGCACTGGAGGATTAATTTTTGAAGAAAAACAGTCAAAATAAATTGTACATGAAGAAGAGACTGTTTCACTTCACCTATATTCCTGGTACCACGATGAATGAACATATCACCAGTTTCAATAAGTTGGTCACGGATTTGCAAAATATGGATACAACTTATGATGATGGTGACTTGGCCTTGATGTTGTTGGCGTCACTTCCTGACGAGTACGAGCACCTTGAAACTACTCTACTCCATGGAAATGACGAAGTTTCTCTCGGAGAAGTTTGTTCGGCTTTGTATAGCTATGAACAAAGAAAGCGAGAAAAACAGAAGGGCGGAGAAGGAGAAGCACTGTTCGTGAGGGGTCGTCCTCAAAATCAAACGAGGACAAGGAAAGGAAGATCTAAGTCAAGATCTAAACCCAGCAAAGATGAATGTGCCTTTTGTCGAGAAAAGGGGCACTGGAAGAAAGACTGTCCGAAGTTGAATAATAAGGCCAAACATAACAATGGAAAGGCCATTATGGATTCAAATGTAGCCGATTGTGATGATTCGGATTTCTCATTAGTTACAACTGATCCGTCAACGTCATCAGACATATGGTTGATGGACTCGGCTTGTAGCTATCATATGTGTCCCAAGAGGGATTGGTTTGTGGACTTTCAAGAAGGAGAATATGGAGTCGTCCAAACAGCGGATAACAGCCCTCTTACCTCATATGGAATTGGTTCAATACGATTGAGGAACCATGATGGAATGATCAGAACATTAACAGATGTTTGATATGTATCGGGTTTGAAGAAAAATCTCATCTCTGTGGGAGCCCTGGAATCAAAAGGGTTCAAAATTATTGCAGAAAATGGTGTGATGAGAGTATGCTCCGGTGCACTAGTGGTAATGAAGGCCAATCGGAAAAACAATAACATGTACCGTTATCTCGGTAGTACGGTTATTGGGATAACGACAGTAACGTCCAGTGACAACAAAGAGGCAGAAGCAACCAGGCTATGGCACATGCGCTTGGGACATGCTGGAGGAAAATCCTTGAAAACTCTATCAGATCAAGGATTGTTGAAAGGGGTAAAAGCTTGCAATTTGGAGTTTTGCGAGCATTGTGTCAAAGGGAAACAGACAAGGGTTAAATTTGGTACAACAATCCATAATACTAAAGGCATTTTGGATTATGTACACTTCTGACGTTTGGGGTCCTTCCAAAACACCTTCATTGGGTAGGAAGCACTATTTTGTGACCTTTGTTGATGATTTTTCCCGAAGAGTATGGGTGTATGCAATGAAGAGCAAAGATGAAGTGCTGGAAATTTTTCTCAAATGGAAGACGATGGTGGAGAATCAAACGGGCAGGAGGATCAAGTGTATTCGCACAGACAATGGAGGTGAATACAAAAATGATCATTTCAATAAGGTCTGTGAAAATGATGGCATCGTCCGACACTTCACTGTCAGACATACACCACAATAGAATGGAGTGGCAGAACGCATGAACCAGACCTTGCTGGAGAAGGTACGGTGTATGTTGTCCAATGCTGGCTTGGGCAAAGAATTTTGGGCTGAGGCAATTACATATGCATGCCACCTCATTAATCGCTTACCATCTGCTGCTATTGATGGCAAGACACCATTTGAAAATTGGTATGGAAAGCCTGCTGTAGATTATGACTATTTGCACGTATTTGGCTCAACTGCATATTATCATGTGACGGGAGTCAAAATTGGATCCAAGGGCAAAGAAGGCTATTTTTATGGGGATTACTTCTAGAGTCAAAGGACATCGCTTATGGTGTCCTATGACAAAGAAAGTAATATTCAGCAGGGATGTTACCTTCGATGAATCATCTATGGTAAACAAGGTAACAAATGAAGGTACCAAACAAGATGATGGTGCTTCTAAGCAGGTGGAGTTTGAGGGAAAATTTATTTTTCCTACACAAGAAGCAGAGGAGGAAACAAATGAAGATTATCCTCTGGGAGGAGAGCCAGTAGAGGAGATTCCAACTCAGGAACCTCAACAACAACCTGAATCAATAGCAACCAGCAGGCCAAAAAGGAAAGTAACGAAACCTGTTCGTCTCATAGAGACAATTGCTTGTGCAACCGCAATTGCAGCTGATGATGTTCCCACCACTTATAAAGACGCAGTCCAAAGTTCAGAAGAAGATAAGTGGAGGATTGCCATGAATGATGAATTGCAGTCCCTTCATCAGAATCATACATGGAGATTGGCCAATCTCCCGAAGGGAAAGAAAGCAATTGGGTGCAAATGGGTATTTGCAAAGAAGGAAGGATTTCCTAACCAAGTAGATGTTCGCTACAAAGCAAGATTGGTGGCCAAAGAATATGCTCAAAAGGAGGGAATTGATTACAATGAAGTATTTTCTCCAGTTGTAAAACATTCCTCCATTCGAATTATGTTGGCTTTGGTAGCACAATTGGATTTGGAACTAGTTCAGATGGATGTAAAAACTGCGTTTTTACATGGAAACTTGGAGGAGGAAATCTATATGACTCAGCCAGAAGGATTCAAAGTTGCTGGAAAGGAAAATATGGTTTGTAAACTTGAAAAATCGTTGTACGAGTTGAAACAATCTTCTAGACAATGGTACAAACGATTTGACATGTTTATGTTGCAGCAAGGGTACAAGAGAAGCAAATACGATCATTGTGTGTATTTGCGCAGGCTTAAAAATGGTTCCTTTATATATCTTCTCCTATATGTTGATGATATGTTGATAGCTTCCAAAAATTCGGAAGAAATTGATAAGTTGAAGATTCAACTGAAGAAGGAGTTCGAGATGAAGGATCCGGGTGAGGCGAAGAAAATTCTTGGCATGGAGATAATAAGAGATAGACATTCAAGGAAACTCTGTTTATCTCAGAAAGAATATTTGAAGAGAGTACTACAACGTTTTGGCATAGATGACAAGACTAAGCAAGTTAGTACTCCACTTGCTCCCCATTTTAAGCTAAGTACTACTATGTCGCCATTGGATGAAGTTGAACGAGAGTATATGTCAAAGGTACCATACGCAAATGTTGTTGGTAGCTTGATGTATGCAATGGTCCGTACGAGACCTGACATTTCACAAGCTGTTTGAGTTATTAGAAGATATATGCATAATCCAGGAAAGGAACATTGGCAAGCTGTGAAGTGGATTCTACGGTATATTCATAATACTGTAGATGTCGGGTTAGTTTTTGAGCAAGAAGGCAATCGGTCTGTAGTTGGAAATTGTGACTTAGATTTTGCAGGTGATCTGGACAAACGAAGATCAACTACTGGTTATGTGTTTACTTTTGCAAAGGCACCGGTTAGTTGGAAGTCTACTTTGCAGTCAACAGTTGCTTTGTCTACAACAGAGGCAGAGTACATGGCTATTACAGAGGCTGTGAAGGAGGCAATTTGGCTTCAAGGATTGCTAAAGGAGCTTGGTGTTGAACAAAAAGGTATCACAATTTTTTGTGATAGTCAAAGTGCTATTCAATTAGCGAAGAACCAAGTTTATCATGCAAGGACGAAGCACATTGATGTTCGGTATCACTTCGTACGAGAAATCATAGAAGAATGTGGAGTTACGGTGAAGAAAATTCACACTACGGAGAATCCTGCTGATATGCTGACAAAGGTGGTGACAGCGATCAAGTTTCAACATTGTTTGGATTTGATCAACATTGTTGAACACTGAAGATTGAAGATGAAGACACAACCAAAATTTGTTATAGAGAGAAAATTGAAGATGTGAAATTTTTGCCAAGGTGGAGATTTGTTGAATTTGGCAAAGAAATTTAGTCCCACATCGGTTGGGAGTAAGTTTGGGGGGGATTTTCCCCCTATAAAAGAAGGCCTAATGTTTAGGATTTAAACACACATCTCATTTGCCTTCTTATCTTCTTAAGGCATTTGTATCTTCTCTCTTTAGTATTATTTCACTTGTATTTGGAGTGGAATAAAATATTGGTTGTGTCCGAGGAGTAGGCAAAATTAGCCGAACCTCGTAAATTCCGGTGTTCTTTATATTGTTGCTTTATTGTCTTATTTATTATTTGGTGGCTGCCATAATTTTGGTATAGTAGTTGTGACTCAGTCACACTATATACATTTGGCTTCCGCAACAAGTAGTAGTGGTTCGTAGCTTCTAAATCAAGTATCTGAAAATATTTCAATGTGGCAAAGTGTGTTTTGCAAAAATTCACCAATCATACCTCAATTTTCCACAAGTTTCCATCACATGTTCGACTTCTTAACTATTACTGGTAACTTATTTAAAATGTGCCTTCAACAACTTCCTTTTCTTTTCAATTGTTTATTCTTTTATTATTTTTTTTCCTTCTATGAGAGGCATAACATCTGTTGGAATATTGTTATGATAAAAAAGAAAAGGAATATTGTTATGATAATGTAAAGGAATATTGTTATTGCCTCGGGTCCACCCATAAAAGTACTTATTTTTTCTGTTTACTGCTACATTATAAAAATACAGTTTTAATGTACGTGCATGCATGTGTCTTTCGTATTAATCAATATAGAAAACATACAAATATATAATAATTTGGTGCATACACTGAAACAATAGCTAAATTATAGTATCTTCTATATATGAAAAGACGATTAATTTAGTTCAATTAGTTATATAACATTTGTAACTATAAATATTTTATTATAGGTATGAAATATAAATACGTATGTTGTTGTATCTCGTCATATTTTTCTTTAGGATACAAGTAATATAAATTTAGACTATCAATTGACCAATGACACTAATAGCTTGTTTGGCCAAACTTCTAAAATCTGCTTATTTTGAAAGGTATATTTTGCAAAAATACTTTTTAACAAGTACATTTGGTAAGAACCAACTTGTGTTTGGTTATTAATTTGAAAAGCACTTTTGAGCAGTAATTAATATTTGACTTTATTTTTAAAAAGTGCTTTAAGTATTTTTTTCGCAAAAATATTTTGAAAAATACTTTTAGGGAGAAACAATTTTTTCTTCTTCTCGATAATTCTTCAGCTCCTACACAAAAATACCTTTTTCCTTCTAACATCTTAGCAAAACACCTTAAACTATAATACTTTTGGTATTTAAAAAAATTGGTCAAACAGGCTATAAGTGTTTATATTACATTAGAATTTGTATAATGGTTATTTTATCAAAATATTATAAAACTTAATTACTGAATATATTTATCTAATTGTTTATCTTGTAGTGCGCTTCTACATTCCCAAATATATATTTTTGGAAATTCTAATGTGACGACCTGATCCTTCGTCACGTGAGTTATTGCCCCATTTCCCCCTTATTGTGTTGCTTCATATTTTTATATCGGTATTTGAGTTGACCGGGTGTAATTAAATTGGTTTTGGTTGAAAATAAGGCACATAGCCTCTTAGGAGGAAGCTTGTTTTGGAAAAAATCAACCAGAAGTTGACTATGTGGTTAGAAGGCTCGGAAGTGAATTTTGGTGATTCAGATAGCTTTGGAGGATGATTTATGACTTAGGAGAGCGGTTGGAATTTAATTTGGAGGCCCGTTGTAGAAATAAGCTTGAATTGGCGAAGTTGGAATTTTGACGAAATTCGGTTGATAGGTGAGATTTTGACCCGGGAGTCAAAATGGAATTCCAGCCATTGCAGTAGCTTTGTTAGGTGATTTTGGATATGTCTGCAAATTTTCATGTCATTCGGACATCGTTTGGTCGGGTTTTTGATTGAATGTTGGTTTCAGAAGTTATAATTCAAACTTAGGCTTGAATCAGTCATGATTTAGTGTTTACGGTCGTGTTTTTATGATTATGGTGTTATGGGATATGTTGGGATGTTTGGTTGAGGTCCCGAGGGCCTCGGGGTAATTTTGGGTGTTCAAACAGATCATTTTGGTTAAGCTAGGATATCAGATTTTTGTTGTCATAAAGTTGCAGGTTTTTGTTCAATGCAATCGCAGGGGTTCAGTAGCGATCCCATACAAGGTTTGTGGGAGGCTATGATTTTGTTCTATGTGATCGCGGTCAGTGGTGTGTGATCTCATAGTTGGAGAAGTTTGTCTTCTGCGATCGCATAGAGTATTGGCCAGGGGTCCCAGGTTCTGGTTATTGTTCTGTGCGATCGCGGGATTTGGAATGCGATCACGTAGTGTAAATTTATGAAGCAATGAGATCGCAGAGAGATTAGTGCAACGCATAAGTCATTTTGGAGGTGTGAAAAAATTGTTCTAGGCGATCGCAGGTCTGGTGATGCGATCGCATAGTGTAATTATAATGACGGGCAGAAACAGTTATAACATATCAGTCGTGAGGGTTTCTTTATTTCCTCTATTTTTGCACTACATTGAGAGCTAATTGATAGAATTTGAAGGGAACTTCATTGGAAAGTTATTGGAGGTAAGTCTCGTGGTCTTAATACGTCATTTTATCAAAGAATCTTCCATTAATTCTCTGAATTTGGGTTCAAATTGAGGAAGTTAGGGCTTGAATTTATGCTATGTAAAATTGGGTTTTGGTGGCTCATTTGAACTCCTATTTTGATAAATTTTATATGTACGGACTCGTGGCGAGACGAGGATTCCAAAAATGTGAGTTTCAGAATTTTTTGAGAAGCAGGCCCGGGGCTCGAGTTTTGCTAGTTTCGAGATTTTTCATAGATTTCGATTGTTTTCGATTAGGTGTTGTTCTATTAGCCTATTTGGATATATTTGTACTGATTTACGCTAGTTCAACGCGTGTGGAGGCCAGTTTGAGGAGCTAAGACGTCGCGGGCTAGAGTTTCGCCGGTTCGAGGTGGGTAATACTTGTAAATAATGTCCTGAGGGTTTGTAAACCCCGGACTTGCTCATAATAGTGTTGTATTGAGGTGACTTACACGTCCGATAACGGGTGTGGGATAGAGCACCATTGGGGATTGTGACTTGATCCATCTCGCTTAATAAATAATACTACCTAATTGCTTGAAATTGAATTGACACTTTAATAAAGATATTAATTATCATGAATGGTACTGATTATCATGTTTTGGGCTTCGTACCGAATATTTGAATCCTTCAGGGATCAGTATCACTATCTTGATAATACTGTGCATATTTTTCATCTAAGTCTAAGGTTTTAAAAAGGTATTTTGCTACTCAGCATTTTTATAAGATTTAAAAACTTAAATGAGGCTTTGATGACATTTTAGCTGTGAGCTGTTATGATACTGTTGCCCAAGGGGCTTATATGCATTCATAACTATGCATGGATCGGGCTGCACGTCGCAGCAGGAGTGATATTGATATTGCGCTTGGGGTGTAGGAGCCCCTCCAGAGTCTGAACCCCCACAGTGAGCGCGAGCGCCTTTGCAAGGATCGGGTTGTACGCCACAGTGTCATATGAATTGCATTGCATACATACATTGGCTTTACTTGTACTACGTGGCATGACATTTAACACTTCTACATTATTGGCATACATGTGTTATCTGCCTTATTGACCAGATACCCTGGTGGAAATTGTTAAGGAGTGCTGAGCCCAATGGGCTGATTTGAGTGCAGACTTGCACTGTTTGAGGTAGTAACCAGGTATTTTTCTGTTAATAATAAAAGGAAGAGAGGTTAAAAAGAGATTTCTAAATAATCTTCTCATATATGTTAAAAATGAATACCCTGAAAATGTGCTTCAGTTTAAAAGATGATTATGTATGATTATAGCATGAGATAGTGCTTTGTGTGGTTTTCGTTTCCTCAGCATTATATACTTTTATTACCGCTGAGTTGGAAGTACTCACTCAACTCCCTGCATCATGTGTGCAGATTCAGGTACCTGGAGGCTTAGCTGAGCTTGGTGCTGGTCTAGACCCAGTTGGGATCATCGAGGTAGCTGCCTGGCGTCCGCAGGACCTGGCACTCCCCTTACTTTCTTAAGTTTAGACATTTCCACATTTCAGACTTATTCAGTATACACTATTATTGGTATTATGTTACTCGGTAGAGGCTCTCGACTCGTGACCCCCAGGTCTTGGGAGGTGTTGTGTTGATATTGGGATATTTTTCATTATCTCGGTTAAACTACACATTATATCTTATTATTATTGATTTTTAAAACAAAAATGTGAGTTGGTAGCTCGGTGTTGTGTGTAATTGGTCAAGCTGGCCTACCAATATGTTGGGTGCCATCACGACCGGGTTTTAGGGTAGTGACAAGTTGGTATCAGAGCCTAGGTTACTAGGCCTCATGAGTCTTGAGGCGGTTAGTAGTGTCTCACGGATCGGTACGAAGACATCTGTATTTATCCTCGGAAGGCTATAGACCTTTTTAGGAAACACTTCACAGTTTAGGCCCGGGACCGGCCCACCGGACAGCCTTATTCCTTCCACACATCTGTATACGCACGCGAGTGCTTAGTAATATAATTGCCTTGATGGCTTGTGATTCCCGGATCGAGGGCGAGATAAAATCTCTGTGAGTTCATGTTGAGCCATTCGGGAGGACTTGAGGCCGGATCCTTGTCTACGGTTTGAGCACCGAGGTGCTGATTTTGCGAGCCGATATTATGAAATTTTTATGATCAATATTGTCCCTAATTGTGGAAATGGCGGTTTGATAATGGGTAAGCTGTTAGTTGTTCGATTCTTATTGTGATTTGTTGAGTAGCCCCGAGTTATGGGCGTGAAGAATGTTTTCATGTCTCTTAGATGAAAGTTAAAGTGTAACACGTGTGGTAGTGTGAGTTCAGACTCAGGAAGGCCGAATTTGCTGTGCTATGTGTATTATGGTGAAGGGTATTTTATATGTGCTATGATTTGAACAGGTGCAAAGCATGTCCATGTATCAATCTTGATAATATAATTTGGGTAATATTGAGATTAATGTTGTTGATATACATTGTGATGTCTGGTCGAGTTGTGGGCGTATTGTTAGGATGGTTTTGGTGATTC
This sequence comes from Nicotiana noctiflora, assembly GCA_032618575.1. Classification (NCBI taxonomy): domain Eukaryota; kingdom Viridiplantae; phylum Streptophyta; class Magnoliopsida; order Solanales; family Solanaceae; genus Nicotiana; species Nicotiana noctiflora. The sequence goes on from JASVEL010004831.1 coordinate 128,323, forward strand.
TCTGGCAGGTGGATTGGTCAAATTACAAAGGAAACTCTGCCAAAATTTTTAGAAAAAAATTTGGGACTTAGAAAAGATTTTTGGCCACCTAAAGAGTGGGCTTAACCATTGTGTGTGAATAAACACAAGAATTGCAGACGAGTTAAGAATTCTGATGATTCGAGTCTCCGCCAAAGCTTGTAAATGACTTGAGTTTAATCTCACTATAACATTGTGGCATCATTAGAGAAAAAGTGCTTTGAGTTGTTAAGAGTTCCTTGGTGTATGGTTTCGAGCTAAGTTGGGGAGGTTGCAATTGACTAGCTGATTGCACTATTGTGTGCTATGTTGATTTTGTCCCTGAGTATATTGGAAATTGTTGGTAAAGATTATAGGAAGCATCGTAGATATGAAGAAATATTAGGATGTTTTGAGTCGATGTTGATGAAGGATGCTTAGTGCATAGAGCAGGAAGATAGTTGTTTGTATATGTATGAAATCATGTTCTGCGGTGTCAGAGTTCTAACAAGGCATGAGTGGTTCTGTTCAATAAGACTGATGAACTACATCTGAAAAGATTTTTGGCCACCAAAAGAGTGGGCTTAATCGTTGTGTGAGAATAAATGCAAGAATTGCAGACGAGTTAAGAATTCTGATGATTCAAGTCCGCCAAAGCTTGTAAATGACTTGAGTTTAATCTCACTATAACATTGTGGCATCATTAGAGGAAAAGTGCTTTGATTTGTTAAGAGTGCCTTGGTGTATGGTTTCGAGCTAAGTTGGGGAGGTTGCAATTGACTAGCTGATTGCACTATTGTGTGCTATGTTGATTCTGTCTCTGAGTATGTTGGAAAATTTTGGTAAAGGTTATAGGGTGCATCGTAGATGTGAAGAAATATTAGGATGTTTTGAGTCGGTGTTGATGAAGGATGCTTAGTGTATAGAGCAGGAAGATGGTTGTTTGTATATGTGTGAAATCATGTTCTGCGGTGTCAGAGTTCTAACAAGGCATGAGTGGTTCTGTTCAATAAGACTGACGAACTACAACTGAATAAGGGTGAACGACTCTCGAATATAGTTTGTGATGTTCAAGATTTTTGCATGTAATAGTCAGGTGTCTCAAGATTGTGTATGTGGCTATAGACTGTGTTTTTGTTAGAAGAGATCAAAACTTGTGGTATGTTATGTTAATTATGGGATTCTATGTATCCATATTGGAAGGTAATGATAACGAATTCAGAATCGCGGGAAGTTCTTCAAAATAAAGTATTATAGAATGTGGTACTTCTGGGAATCATCTGAGAGAATATTCAATGGTCTATGGGTCTTCGACCTATGTATGAGTCTCGTGTGGTAACCTTAGTTGAGGTATTGTGGTGCTACATCAAAGAAAAATATTAAATTAAGGATGAATCAGAAAGGACATTGGAATAAATAAGATAGCTTGATAATAAACCGAAATGGTATGATAAGGATATAATTAATTCTTGGTATGTGCTCGAGGTAATGAGTCTTACAGGTATTGTACAGCAAGATCTTGAGTGCTGGCAGTTAGCACGTGCAATGGAATTGGGAGAAAGAGTTCTTGACATGTTTTGTCGTCGTTTGAAAATAAGTATATTTCCTATTGGTGTGAGAAGCATGGAATGTGTAATGAATTCTTCTTTTATATGGGATCATGAACGTTCTCGACTAGATGAGTGCATTGATGTTTGCGACGTTAGAGAGGAATAGAAGTCCCCATGTTATCTTAGTGTGGTATGGTATATGCGATGTGTTATGGAAAGTTGATATTGGCATGTTCAAGGTTTTGGGATCAGTTCATAATATATGGAAAGTCATTAAAATTCTTGAGCAGCACGAGCAGCTGCAGATAATTGACAATCAATCTTTCTGGTGGTTAAGGAAAATGGTTCTACCATTCTAGTGATTTGGCGAGCAGTATCCTCTTGTTGAATCGACTGTGATGATCGAATTGTAGATGGCATAGGGAAATTCTGAATGTTTTTCGTGGTATGAATGGATGCTAGATGTGTGTTATGTATTCATACAGCACAGTGTGGGATCAGGCATAGTGATTCATGTATTATATATATGTTGGAGACTAGAAGTTCTTATGATCCGCCTATGTGGTGGTGGTATATCGTATGTATCGGCACCGTTTAGCGGTTATTGGAAATTGGGAGCCATAGTGAATTTTTCTTTGCCTGATATGTTAAATTTGGGTTATGATAATAAATTGCAGACTGGTTGTTCCAATGTCTGGTTGCCTAGACTAATGTGTTATGGACTATGTCGAAAACTGCCTCAAATTGCATAGCAGAGTGCAACAGATTATGTTTTAGCAGGGTAGTTATACCCCAGGGCCAGCGGACGGCTGGCATGTATTGCTTTGTTAGTTGGGCCTTCTTGGAGGATGTCTGTGTTAATTCAGTTCTGGTATTGAGGGAATTTTCGGATGCATTTTGTGTGGTCGAGCATATGACTATACGTGTTTATTGTAATGAGCAAATTTGACTCGACGTGCATTTCCTTTTGTGAGATTTAGGTGTGGATCGGGTGGCACGCCGCCACGAGTATGGTATTTGGAGATGGTGGCACACCGCCACGGGTATGATATCTGGATCGGGTTGCATGCCGCAATAGTGTGATGTGAAAAATAGTCTTATTTATATGCTACTTTGTATGCATTACTTCCTAATTTTTTACGAAAGTCTATATTGGGTATTGCTCGGTGAATAGCGCATCGGTTGTGTCCTTTTAGGATTTGATAGTGTATACTAATTGTTTCACCGTGGGTGTGATGGATTGCTTGGTTTCAGACCTCAATCTGTACGTGGCTGATCGTGTTGGGCTTGGTGACTTGAAGTGTTTCATGGGTAATAGTGTTTGGATAAAATCATGAGTTGTGGCAAGGCCACGTGATGTTATGACCTTTCGAGGAGGATTCAAGTACTCTATTTCTATGATGTGAGACGGGATCTCAGTTCTGTGTTGTGATGGTATGAAGGAATTGAATTACAGCTCTTTCGTTTAAGTCAGTTGTCATGATTTGAGTGTGTTCAGATCATTTCTTATTGGAGCCTGTTTTGTGCTCGTCGTGGCTTAGGCTAGTGTTGAGGTGTCATATCACCGGTGTGGTGTGTCATAATCGAAATGATCGTTCGAGCCATGATTGTGTGTAAGCATATATGATTTATGCTGGTTAGACAGGTAATATCGAGGTTTGGCTCCGAAATCTGTTGTGGTATCAATCAGAAGGGAAATGGATTCATGAATGGTCGACCTCAGAGATGGGTTCGGTATATCGCGTGATTCGGTTGCCGTGGGCAGTATATGAAGGTGTTGGAATAAGAATTTAGCTAATGAAAACACAGGTTTTTCTGTTGGTATTTGGTTTTTGTGGGCAATTGCTATGGATAGATGCCATCGTCTCGAGTGTTTGGGTTATGTAGCATATCATGTGGTCTCACCTGGAATGGCGAGTATGGGTTATTACAGTTGGTTCGGGTTTATTGTGAGTATAGACGTGGGGTTCTAATTTGGTGTATGATTTCGGAAAGTGCAATGTGGTTTATGGTTTGGATGGGCTGTGAAATTCAAGCTATATTGTGTTATTAGACTTACGTTAGATGGGGTGACGTGGGATTACCCCGAGTATATGCTTGGTAAGGTCATTCATCTATTGGGTTGCTTCTACTACAACTCTAAGTCTGCTCTAGGACGAGCGTTTGTTTAAGTTGGGGAGAATGTGACGACCCGACCCTTCGTCACGTGAGTTACCACATCATTTCCCCCTTATTGTCATGATTCATGTTTTTATATCGGAATTTGAATTGACCGGGAGTAATTGAATTGGTTTTGGTTGAAAATAAGGCACATAGCCTCTTAGGAGGAAGCTTGTTTTGGCAAAAGTCAACCAGAAGTTGACTATGTGGTTAGACGGCTCGAATGTGAATTTTAGTGATTCGGATAGCTTCGGAGGATGATTTATGACTTAGGAGAGAGATCAGAATTTAATTTGGAAGCTCGGTGTAGAAATAAGCTTGAATTGGCGAAGTTGGAATTTTGGTGAAATCCGATTGATAGGTGAGATTTTGATCCTTGCATCAGAATGGAATTTCGACAGTTGTAGTATCTTCGTTAGGTGATTTTGGATATGCATGCAAATTTTTAGGTCATTCGGACATAGTTTGGTCGGGTTTTTGATTGAATGTTAGTTTCGGAAGTTATAATTGAAACTTAGGCTTGAATTTGTCATGATTTGATGATTTTTGTATTGAAGGCCGTGTTTTTATGATTGGAATAAATTTGTATGATGTTATGTGATATGTTGGCATGTTTGGTTGAGTTCCCGAGGGCCTTGGGGTGATTTCGGGTGTTCAAATGGATCATTTTAGTTAAGCTAGGATATCAGATTTTTGTTGTCATAAAGTTGCATGTTTTTGTTCAATGCGATCGCAGGGGTTCAATTGCGATAACATAGAAGGTTTGTGGGAGGCTATTATTTTGTTCAATGAGATCGCGGTCAGTGGTGTGCGATCGCATAGTTGAAGAAATTTGTCTTCTGCAATCGCATAAGTGGTTGTGCGACCGCATAGAGTATTGGCCAGGGGTCCCAGGTTCTGATTATTGTTCGCAGGATTTGGAATGTGATCACGTATTGTTAATTTATGAAGCAATGCGATCACGGAGAGATGAGTGTGATTGTATAAGCCATTTTGGAGGGGTGGAAAATTTATTCTTTGCGATCGCAGGTCTGATGATGCGATCGCATATTGTAATTATAATGATAGGCAGAAACAGTTAAATAACATATCAGTTGTGAGGGTTTCATTATTTCCTCCATTTTTGCACTACATTGAGAGTTAATTGATAGAATTTTAAGGGATTCAGGAAGTGATGGAGGTAAGTCTCATGAGTCAAATACATAATTTTATTGAATATTCATCCATTAATTCTCAGAATTTGGGTATAAAATTAAAGAAATTAGGGCGTGGTTTTTGCTATATAAATTTAGGATTTGATGGCCCATTTGAACTTTGATTTTGATAAATTTTATATGTACGGACTCGTGGCGAGATCCGGATTCCAAAAATATGAGTTTCATAATTTTTTAATAAGCGGGCCCGGGGTTCGAGTTTTGCTAGTTTCGAGATTTTTCATTGATTTCGATTGTTTTCGATTGGGTGTTGTTCCATTAGCCTATTTTGATATATTGTACTGATTTTGGCTAGTTTCGACGCGCGTGGAGGCCGGTTTGAGAAGCTAAGGCGTTGCAGGCTAGAGTTTCGCCGGTTCGAGGTGGGTAATACTTGTAAATGATGTCCTGAGGGTTTGTAAACCCCGGACGTGCACATTATAGTGTTGTATTGAGGTGACTTACACGTCGGATAATAGGCGTGGGGTAGAGCACCGTTGGGGATTGTGACTTGATCCGTCCCGCTTAATAAATAATACTACCTAATTGCTTGAAATTAAATTGACACCGTAATAAAGATATTAATTATCATGAATTGGATTGATTATCATGTTTTGGCTTCATGCTGAATAATTGAATCCTTCAAGGATCGGTATCACTGTCTTGATAATACTGTGCATATTTTCATCTCAGTTTAAGGTTTTAAAAAGGTATTTTGCTACTCATCATTTTTATAAGATTTGAAAACTTAAACGAGACTTTGATGACATTTTAGCTGTGAGTTGTTATAATACTGTTGCCTAAGGGGATTATATGCATTCATGACTATGCATGGATCGTGCTGCACGCTGCAGTAGGAGTGATATTGATATTGCGCTTGGGCTGTAGGAGCCCCTCCGGAATCTGAACCCCTACAGTGAGCGCGGGCGCCTTTGCATGGATCGGGTTGTACGCCACAACATCATATGCATTGCAATGCATACATACATTGGCTTTACTTGTACTACGCGGCATGACATCTCGCACTCATACATTACTGGCATACATATGTTATTTGCCTTATTGACCAGATACCCTGGTGGAAATTGTTAAGGAGTGCTAAGCCCAGGGGGCTCATTTGAGTGTAGACTTGCACTGTTTGAGGTTGTACCCAGGTATTGAATTGTAATGATGAAAGAGTGAAATGTTAAAAGAGATTTCAAAAATATACTTAAATATGTTAAAAAGGAATATCATGAAAGTGTACTGCAGTTTAAAATGTGATTCTATATTTTATAGCACGAGATAGTGCTTTGTGTGGTTTCCTTTTCTTCAGCATCATTTACTTTTATTACCGCTGAGTTGGAAGTACTCACTCGACTTCCTGCACCATGTATGCAGATTCAGGTACTTGGAAGCTTAGATGAGCTTGGCGTTGGTCTAGAGCTCCATTTTGGATCGTCGAGGTAGCTGTCGTCCGCAGGACCCGACTTTCCCTTACTTTCTTATGTTTAGACATTTCCGTGTTTCAGACTTAGTCCGTATACACTATTGTTGGTATTATGTTACTCAGTAGAGGCTCCCGACTCGTGACCCCCAGGTCTTGGGAGGTGTTGTGTTGATATTGGGATATTTTTCATTATCACGGTTAAACTACGCATTATATCTTGTAATTATTGATTTTGAAAACAAAAATGTGAACTGGTAGCTCGGTGTTGTGTGTAATTGGTCAGGCTGACCTAATAATATGTTGGGAGTCATCACGATCAAATTTTGAGGTCGTGACATCTAATCTATTAAATAATGCATTTGTTTTGCAAAACTCTAGTCACTGAATTAAGCTGGTCTTGAGGAAGCTCTTCTTTAGAAAAATCTAGATCCTTATCCAATCATATTATAAGTAGTTATTATTTTTATCAATACGTTAAAAAGCTTGAAAAACTAAATAATAATTCAATTTTTTTGAAAAGCGGTCTAATGCATTCCTAATGAAGCTTTAAAATTAATGGTAACTTCTTGATAATTGATTCATCATCACGATTCTAAAACTAATTATGTAAAAAAAATAATGCTAAGCTACTTTTATAATAAAAGAGATTAAGGGTTTAAAAACTGGCGCGACATAGAAAAAATTATATTGTATATATTAGAGAATTACATATTTAAAGATTGATTTTTCTAGTTTAGAGGAAGGTTCAATAAACAATATATATTATGACTATAGAATTTATTGTATTATTATATCGAACTAGATTGAGATTTAACCAATCAACAAGTTCTATATATATATATATAAAGTTGGAAATTGTTAAAGTGATGTGGCACCTCTTATATGCTAGAATAATCATTTATCTTTTTTTCTCCTTTTTTTTTATAGAATTTTTATCTTTATTTTTTCATTCATCTTTTTTTCAAAAATCTATTTAAGAGTGTCTAAATGCATTATTCAATAAATGAAAGAATATGTTCCATCGGTTACATCCATTAAAGATTAATGATGAAGCACATTCAAGTAAAAAGAAAATGAAAAGACAAAAACTTTTCATTTTTTAAAACTGTTTATCAACTGGGGGAGAATATGAAGCAGATATAACCAAAGGTAAAAATCAAGTTTTCTATGCACTTACTAAAATTGAAGAAAAGAGCACATTATTTTTGATAAAAAATATTATTACCATCCTCCCCTCCCCTCCCCTCCCCCCCTTTTTTTTTTTACTTTCTTCGAGTTAAAAATTAAATTCTATTGCTTATACATGATTTTTTTATAATATAATTATTAACATAAAAGAAATATAGTGAACTATCTTCAAAGTGTTCTCATACTGTGTTATCCTCAAGTATTTTTATTTTAATTATCTTTATATAATTGAGCAAATAAATGTGATAATAAATTTAAGTTGTCACCACTTACAAGTTAAAACGTAAAATCATGAATTTCAAACTATTTATTAGAAATTTTTTACTCGACCGATTATGCAAAATGAAAAAAAAAATGATGTGTTGTCACAACCCAATTCCCACCTAATCGTGATGACACCTCTAGTAAAGACAAGGCCTGCCAACAAAATATTTACACCTTATTTTTAACAGTTATTAACATGATTAAGTCTAAGCCACATATAATATAACCATTAATGCGGAATAGAAGTGATAAACAGGGATACCATCCCGATTCCATCCCAAAATCGGGGTGTCAGAAGTCATGAGCTACTACAGACATTAAATAAAATACTACAAGTCTGTATCTAGGAACATAGTCCGAAGATCAATGAAAACACAAAAAAACAAGGAAGAAACGAGGCTGTGGACGTCGACAGCTACCTCGTCTCTCCAGGTCCGCGTGGTCTGGAAGGAAATCAGCCCTCAGGAAAGAACTTTCCTATGCATGTATCTGCATACATGGTGGAGGGAGTAATGTGAGTCCTCTGACCCAGTGAGAATAAAAATAAATAACGACTGAGAACATAAAATCCCATGAAGGCACAAGTAATGCGATCTCAAGCAGTAAAATCAGGTAAACAGTAAAACTAGTAACATATAGTAAGAGATACTCTTTGAAAACAGTTAAAACAATTACTCTCAATCAGTAAGAAATGCTCAGAAACCTATCCCTCGGGTGCAATATCAAACACTCAAATCAATGCCAGCCCCCCGGACTCAGTATTAATCGCACAGTACAACATCAACCCCTCGAGCTCACTCTCAATCACATAGGTACCCGTACTCATTGTGGGTGTGCAGACTCCGGAGGGGCTCCTATAGCCCAAACGCTATCAATAAGACCTGAAAGCCTGAACAATATCAATACGAGGCCTGAAAGCCTGCTCACAATACACTCGAGGCCTGAAAGCCTCCTCACATAACACTCGAGGCATGAAAGCCTCCTCACCTATCACTCGAGGCCTGAAAGCCTCCTCACATCACTCATCATATCCTCATATATGACCATCGGCCTCAATCAGTCCAAAAATAACAAAAAATCTCCTCGGGCATCAGTAAAACAATCATACTCAGCTCAAACAATAGTTCAAATATTAGTTAAAACACCAAGTTTGAATAAAATATAGCTGAGTTCACGAAACAGTATAAATCGCATGGACTGAGTTCAAATAATATTTCAAATAGTAAGAAAAACAGTGATGATAGTTCATAAGAAGTTCAAATAGTCGGAAATAAGCCCCAAATATGGAACCAAGCCCAAATCATAGTGAAAAACAACAAGTTATAGCTAATACGTGATAAAATATCATCCGGACTGGACCAAGTCACAGTACCCAATAATAAATGACCCCGCGCTCGTCATTGAACATGTGTCTCATCTCAACACAACACCAAGTTGTGCAAATCTGAGGTCTCAAATCCTCAGGACACCATTTAAAGTCATTACTCGCCTCTAGCCGGCCAAAAGTCTAGCTCGATATGCCCTTTCCTCTCAAATCGACCTCCTCGTGCGTCGAATCTGACCACAACCACAAGGAATACGTCACAATAGGCTAATTAATCATAATCCAATCTAGAAGACTCGGAAAATATCAAAAATCACGAAGTTGGCAAAATCCGAGCCTCGGGCCCACTTCTCAAAAAATTACAAAATTTACATCACCGGATTCCTCGTCTCGCGACGAGTTCATACATACCAAATTTACCAAAATCGCAGTTCAATTTCCCTCTCAAATCCCAAATTTTCATTTCAAAAACCAAGCCCTAGTTCTTCCAACTTTTACCCAAATTTCCAAGAATTGAAGGTTGATTCTTCTATAAAATGATGTTTCGAGGTCACGAAACTTACCTCCAATCAGTTCCTGTCATAATCCTCTTGAATTTCTACCAAAAATCTCTTAAGGTGCTCAATAATGGAGGAAAATAGTACATGCTTTGCGGATGAAATAATATAAAAACCCTTCTGTACGCTCAGTTATTAACCTACCCGAACGCAGTAAACACCCCCGCATTCGCTATGAACAAAATTCATCGACCAAGAAACTACTTTACGTGAACGCGACTCCGAGTCTGGAATGCGATGACTCAGGACCTCCAACTACGTGAACGCGTTCCATTTACCGTGAACGTGATGCCCAGGTTTCTCCTCCTACGCGAACGCGACCCATAAGTCACGATCGTGATGAACAACTTTGCAGGGCCCTAGGCCCCTTCTATGTGAACGCGAGACCACCCACGCGAACATGATGGTCCACAAAATTCTCTTCCGCGAGCGCGATGGTCCCTCCCCGCGAATGCGACGGCAAAAATTAGCCTGCAACTGCTGTGAAATTTCTGAAGTAATTTCTAAGTTCAAACTTCCCGTTTAGCTATATGAAACCATCCCAAGGCCCCCGGGACCTCAACCAAAGGCACCAACATATCCCAAAATATCATACGAACTTGTTCAAACCATCAAAACACATCAACACTAAAATCATAAATTCACATCGGATTCAAGCCTAAGTTTCTTCAAAACTTCTGAAATGCGCATTCAATCAAAAATCCAACTATAACACATCCGAATGACCTAAAATGTTACCCGCACATCGAAAATCACCTAACAAAGCTACTACAACTGTCGGAATTCCATCTGACCCCCAGATCAATATCTCACCTACCAACCGGAATTCACCAAAATTCTAAATTTGCCAATTCAAGCCTAATTCTACACCGGACCTCTAAAATCAATTATGATCACACACCTAACTCACAAGTCATCCTCCGAAGCTAACCGAATCATCGGAAATTACATTCGAGCCCTCTAACTAAATAGTCAACTTCTAGTTGACTTTTCCAAAACAAGCTTTCCTTAAAGAGACTAAGTGTCTCATTTCTATCTAAAACCCATCCAATTCGACTCGATCACCTCAAATACCGATAATGAAGCATAGAGAAACATAAGATTGGGGAAATGGAACAGTAACTCACGCGACGACGGTTTGGGTCGTCACATCCTCCCCAACTAAAATAAATGCTCGACCTCGAGTGAGTCAAGAAGCATACTTGGAACATCAAACAAGTGAGGATATCTGCTCCGCATCTCCCACTCGGTCTCCCAAGTAGCCTTCTCCAAGAACCGACCTATCCACTGAACCTTCACTGAAGCTATATCCTTTGACCTTAGCTTTCGAATCTGATGACCCAAAATAGCCACTAGCTCCACTTCATATGTCAAATCATCATCGAACTGAACCGTGTTGAAGTCAAAAACATGAGACGAGTCCCAAACATACTTTTGGAGCATATATACATGAAATACCGGATGCACGCTAGAAAAGCTGGGTGGCAAAGAAAGCTCATAAGCACCTCCCCAATCCTCCTAAGTATCTCAAAAGGCCCAATGAACCTAGAACTCAGCTTCCCTTTCTTTACAAACCGCATAACGCCCTTCATGGGAGAAACATTCAGCAAGACCATCTCACATACCATATAAGGCAAACCCCGAACCTTCCATTCTGCATAACTCTTCTGACGTGACTCTGTTGTCCGAAGCCTCTCTTGAATCAACTTTACCTTCTCTAAGGCATCCTGAACCATCTATGAACCTAATAATCTAGCCTCGTCAGGCTCGAACCATCCAAGAGGATATCTACACTGCCTTATACGAGGCCATATGAATGCTCGATTGATAGCTGTTGCTGTAGGAAAACACTACAAGCGGAAAAAAATCATCCCATGAGCCCCAAAAATCAATAACACAGGAACACAACATGTCCTCCAATATTTGGAAAGTGCGCTAAGACTGTTCGTCCGTCTGAAGATGGAATGTTGTGCTCAACTCTACATGCATACCCAACTCTCGTTGAAATACTCTCCAGAACTAAGAAGTGAACTGAGTACCCTTATCTGAGATAATATATACTGGACCCCATGCAATCGAACAATCTCCCGAATAAAGATCCCTGCCAGCCGCTCCGAAGAATATGTAGTACATACTGCAATAAAGTGCCCGGACTTAGTCAGCTGATCCACAATCATGCGAACTGAATCAAACTTACTCAAAGTCCGAGGGAGACCAACCACAAAATCAATAGTAATCCTCTCCCACTTCCACTCGAGAATAACCATCCGCTGAAGAATACCGCCCGATCGTTGATACTTGTACTTGACCTACTGGCAGTTGAGACATCGAGCTACATAACTCAAAATATCCTTCTCTATCCTCTTCCACCAGTAATACTGTCTCAAATCCTGATACATTTTTGCGACACCTAGATGGATAGAATACCGTGAGTTGTGGGCCTCCTCCAATATCAAATCCTGGAGCACATTAGGCACGCAAATCCGGCCCTGCATCCTCAACATGCCATCACTATCAATAGTCACATCCCTGGCATCATCATGCTAAACCCTATCCTTAAGGACAAGCAAATGTAGATCATCATACTGGCGGTCTTGGATGCGATCATACAAGGAAGACCGAGAAACCATGCAAGCCAACACCAGACTAGGCCCCGAAAAGTCTAACCTTACCATCCGATTGGCCAAAGCCTGGACATCAACTAAAAAGGGCATCTCCCTAACTGGAATGTATGCCAAGCTACCCATACTAACCACCTTAGTGCTCAAAGCATCGGCCACCACGTTGGTCTTTCCCGGGTGATACAAAATGGTAATATCATAGTCCTTGAGTAACTCCAGCCACCTCCATTGCCTCAAATAAAGATCCTTCTATTTGAACAGATGCCGAAGTTTGCAATGATCAGTATACACCTCACAAGGTACGCCATATAAGTTGTGCCTCCAAATCTTCAAAGTATGAACTATAGTAGCCAACTCCAAATCATATATAGGGTAGTTCTTCTCATGGGGATTCAACTGACGAGAAGCATATGCAATAACCTTACCCTCATGCATCAACACACATCTGATCCTAACTCTCGAAGCATCACAATACACAGTATAAAAACCTGAAGATGATGACAATACCACTACTGGAGCCGTGGTCAAAGCCGTCTTGAGCTTCTGAAAGCTCTCATCCCACTCATTCGACCACACAAATGGTGCACCCTTTTGAGTCAAATTGGTCAAGGGCAATGCAATAGAAGAAAATCCCAAAACAAACCGGTGATAGTACCTTACCAACCTAAGGAAACTACGAATCTATGTGGCTGAGGTCGGTCTAGGCCAACTCTGCACCGCCTCTATCTTCTTCAGATCAACCTGGATACCATCATTGGACACCACGTGACCTAAGAAAGCCACAAAACCAAGCCAGAACTCACACTTGGAGAACTTTGCATATAGTTTTTCCTCTCTCAATCTCTGTAATACCACTCTCAAGTGTTGTGCATGCTCTTCCGGGCTACACGAGTACACCAATATATCATCAATAAAAACAATCATAAATGAATCCAGATACGGCCGAAAATACACTGTTCATCAAGTGCATGAGCGCGGTGGGGCATTAGTCAGCACGAAGGACATAACCAAAAACTCATAATGCCCATATCTCGTCCTGAAAGACATTTTCATATTATCCAAATCCCTAATCTTTAGCTAGTGATAGCTTGAACGAAGATCAATCTTGGAGAATACCTTTTCCCCCTGGAGATGGTAAAACAAATCATTAATACGCAATAGAGGATACTTGTTACATCATCGTGACCTTGTTCATTTACCTGTAGTCAATGCACATTCTCACTGTGCCATCCTTTTTATTCAGAAATAAGACCAGTGCACCCCACGGTGACACACTCGGACGGATGAACCCCTTATCCAAAAGTTACTGAAGCTACTCCTTCAACTTTTTTTAACTCTTCTGGTGCCATACGATAGAGAGGAATAAAGATGGGCTAAGTGCCCGGTACTAGATCAATACCAAAATCAATGTCCTTGTTTGGTGGCATGCCCAATAGGTCTGCTGGAAACACATCAGGGAAGTCCCTCACAATGGGAACAGAATCAAGACTAGGAGTCTCAGCTCCGACATCTCTCACAAAAGCCAAATACGATAGACAACCTTTCCCAACCATCCGCTGGGCCTTTAGGAATGAAATCACCCTACTGGGAACATAGTCAGTCATACCACACCACTCAATCCTCGGAACACCCGGTATAGCCAATGTGAATGTCTTAACATGATAGTATAGAATAGCATGGCAGAGAGATAGCCAATCTATGCCCAGAATAACATTAAAATCTACCATGTTGAATAGCAACAAGTCAACTCGAGTCTCCAGACCCCCGATAGTCACTAAACACGACCGATATACATGGTCTACAATAGTATCGCCCATCGGGATGGACACATGAACATGTAAAGCAAGGTACCCTCAGGTCGTACCCAAATGATGAGCAAAATAAGAATACACATAGAAATAGGTAGAACTGGGATCAAACAAAACTGAGGCCTTTCGGTGGCAGACTGAAATAATACTTGTGATAAAAGCATCCGAAGCAATATCATCTAACCGACCCTGAAGAGCATAGAAGCTAGCCTGACCACCCAATCGGCCTCCCTATCTGAGGTGGCCCCTAGCTGTCTGACCCTTACCCCTAGCTGTCTGACCCTCACCCCTAGCTGGTGGGGCGGGTGCTGAAGAAGATGGACCAGAAGATGAGGGCTAACCTCTTTGCTGAAATTAACTACCACGAAGCCGAGGATACTGCCTCTATATTTTCCCAAACTCCCGAACTCATAACAGATCTCAGGTGCTGAAGAATGGGACTGAAGGGAACCCTAAACGGATAGAGCTCGTGATCAAACATGAGCCAGAAGAGCGCTAAGAGATGGCTCACTCTACTGATAACCCTGGTGACATCTGCTGGAAGATGACCCACGATACTCAGAGCGAGTTGACTGAGGAGGCCTGAATGAACGAACTCTGCCCTGCTGGAACCGACCCCTAGACAAAGCACCACTAAAGCTACTAGAACCTCAAAGCCCCTTGGCCTCTCTCTCCTCTTTGTCCTGATGGTGAACAGACTCAATATCACAAGCAATATCAAATGCATCCTCAAAGGAAATACCCATAACTCTCTCTCGAGTCATCAAAACACGAAGGTGATAGTTAAGTCCATCTACAAACCTCTTGATCCTCTCTCAATCGGTTGGAACTATCCAGGGGGCATGACGGGCTAGCTCAGAAAATCTCACCTCATACTGGGTCACAGTCATGTCTCCGTGTCAAAGCCACTCAAATTGCCTACGCATCTCCTCTCTCTGAGACTATGGTACCCACTTCTCCAAAAAGATAGTGGAGAACTCCTGCCATGACAAAGGCACTGCACCTGTTAGTGTACACCGCTTATATGCCTCCCACCATGTGAAGGCGGCCCCAATGAACTGAATTGCCGTGAATGCTACTTCGCTGGACTCTAAAATCCCCGCCGTCCAAAGAGTACACTAACACTTGTCAAGAAATCTCTGGGCATCCTTTCCCTGAGCACCACTGAAAACTAGAGGCTAGAGCCTACTGAACCTCTTGTGATGATGCTGCTCATCGTCTGGCATAGCTGGAACCACAAAATCCCGAACTGGTACAATCGGCTGAGTTGGAGCTGCTCACGCTGTCTATAAACCCTTCACTACCTGCTTTGGTGTGCGAGCAATGGGGGTCTGAATACCTATCCCTACCTGAGAAGTAGCTGCTATAGTACTGGCTAAAACTACTTGGGCTAAGTCAGTGCAAACTGATAGTATCTGAGCCGAGGTCTCCTGGAGACCCGAAATCACAATGGGCACCGCCGGCGCCTAAACAGGTGCTACTGGAATGTCTGCAGCTGGGGCCTGATCCTGAGCCGGGACAACTGGTAAAGCAACAGGTGCTGCCCTCGTGGCTCTACCCCTACCATGACCACGACCGCGTCCACGACATCTAGTACCCTCAGCAGATGGTACCGGTGCTTGTCTGTCTCATCCTTTAGTGAGGTCCTCGACATCTGTAAGAAAATAGAACATAGAAGTTTTGTTCTCGAATCAAAAGCCGCACTACAAGATTTTCAAGAATGTGAAGTTTTTCTAAGGGTTCTGCAGCCTCTCGAGGGTAAATACAGACGTCTCCATACAGATCCGCAAGACTCTACTAAACCTGCTTATTACTCGTGAGACCTATTAACCTAGACTCTAATACCAACTTGTTATGTTCCAATTCCCACCTGGTGGTGATGGCGCCTCTCGTGAAGACAAGGCTAGCCAACAGAACATTTACACCTCATTTTAAACAGTTATTAACATGACTAAGTCAAAACATAGATAATGTTATCATTAATGCAGGATAGAAGTGATAAATAGGGATACCATCCCGAATCCAGCTAGAAATCTGGGAGTCACAAGTCACAAGGTACTACAAATTTAAATAAAATACTACAAGTCTATATATAGGTTCATAGTCTGAAGATCAATGAAAATATAGAAAATAAGGAAGAAACTGGGTTGTGGACGTTGACAGCTACCTCGTTTCTCCGGGTCGGCCTGGTCTGGAAGGAAATCAGTGCTCAAGAACGAACTTTGCTATGCCTGTATCTGCACACATGGTGCAGGGAATAATGTGAGTACTCCGGCCCAGTAAGTAATAAAAATAAATAACGACTGAGAACATAAAATCCCATGAAGTCACAAGTAATGCTATCTCAAGCAGAAAAATCAAGTAAACAGTAAAACCAGTGACATATAGTAAGAGACTCTCATTGAAAACAGTTAAAACAATTATTCTCAATCAGTAAGAAATGCTCAGAAACCTGCCCCTCGGGCGCAATATCAAACATTCAGCTCAATGCCAGCCCGACGGGCTCAGTATCAATCAGACAGTACAACTTCAGCCCCTCAGGCTCACTCTCAATAACATGGGTACCAATGCTCACTGTGGGTGTGCAGACTCCGGAGGGGCTCCTATAGCCCAAGCGCTATCAATCCGGCCTGAAAGCTTGAACATTATCAATACGAGGCCTGAAAGCCTGCTCACAATACACTCGAGGCCTGAAAGCCTCCTCACATAACACTCGTGGCCTTAAAGCCTCCTCACCAATCACTTGAGGCTTGAAAGCCTCCTCACCAATCAGTCGAGGCCTGAAAGCCTCCTCACATCACTCATCATATCCTCATATATGGCCCTCAGACTCATAAGGCCTAGTAAACCTAGGATCTAATACCAATTTGTCACGACCCCAAATCCGGTCGTGATGGCGCCCAACACATTGCTAAGCCAGCCCGACCAATCAATATCAACAACGGAGCTAGAAGCTCTCTTTAACCCGTTTAAGCATATTAATTTACGAAATAACAGTGATACATATAACGAAAACGGGGAACCAAGTCCCATTATACATCAACTCCCATAGACCGAAGGGTCAAGAGTCATGAGCCTCTACTGAACATGAGTATATGATAGTTTACAAGATACCAAGTATGGAAAGCAATGTCGATACAGAATCAAAACAGTAAGAAGGAATATCGGGTCCTGCGGACTCTGCAGCTACCTCGTATATCCCACAGACGTCGCCTCGCAAGCTACTGGATCACTGCTGAGAGGCACCTGGGTCTGCACACAAGGTGCAGGGAGTAAAATGAGTACTGCCAGACTCGGTGGTAATAAATAAGGGTAAGACAGCGCAGATAAGAAATCTGCAATAAAGCACTATGTAAAGCTGTAATCAAATACCCTGTCACAGAATCGATGTCAACTGTACCTGTACCAATAAGTACCAACAAAACAGTATAGCAGCTAGCGGATGTAGCTAAATACAATGCAATGCATGATATGACCGCTACGGCGCGTAGCCCGACTCCAATTTTGGGTACCCGTGCTCACTGTGGGGGTTCAGACTCCGGAGGGGCTCCTACAGCCCAAGCACAATATTACTGCGGTGTGCAGTCCGATCCAACCTGTGTACCGCTGTGGCGCGCAGCCCGATCCACTACCAGTCAACTAATATGCAAATACAACCTCGCAGGCTCAAAAGTAGTTTTGGAAACTCTTTTATCATTTTTCAGTTGAAAACGGTAATATCAAGTTCCAGAGATTGGAAATAGCATAATAACAAAAACAGCTACGGATTGGTAGTAACTAACATGTCAATATGATAAGACAATGATAACGATCCTCGCGGGATCCAATAACCGGCTCACGGCCCACAAGTATACTCAACCACCCAAGAAGGGGGTTCAACGGCTCAAGAGTAGCCAATATCACAGTATAATATGCAACCATCCGAGAAGGAGTTTCGACGGCTCATGAATAGCCTAATATCATAACACAGTATCAACAAGTCGGACTAAGCCATAGTCCCCAATCACAATCGACCCCGCACTCACAAGAGAGTACGTGTCTCGCCGCTATACAGCGTCACAAAGTGGTATACCGGGGTTTCGAACCCGCTGGTCATCACCCACATCTATTACTCACCTCAATACGGCGCGACGACTACTCCGCAATGCCCTTGCCACGAGAATCAAGCTCCGCATGCGTAGAATCTGATCAAATACAGTAGAAATACAACAAATTAGGCCAATGGGACGACACCCAATCAATACAACTCAATTTACATCAAAATTTCCAAAGTTGTCAAAACCCGACTTTCGGTACGCTTGTCGAAAAATTACAAAAGTCACATATTCGGAACCCTCATCTCGATACGAGTCTAGGCATATAAAATTTACCAAAATCGGACTCCATTTGCCCACTCAAATTAGTGTTTTTCTTCAATTTAGGCCTAGGGCTCAAACCCACCTTTAATCTTCCATTTACGGGGATTTAACCAAGGATTTCATGTTAAAATGACGTAATTAAGCCACAAAACTTACCTCCAACGAAACCCCGATGATTTCCCGGCAATCTCCCGTCAATTTCTTCTCTTGGAACTCAAAAATGGAGGTTTTGGGTATTAAACCCGCGACTGTCCAGTTCTGGCTTTTAATTCACTGCCAGAATATTTCCTTCATCGCGTTCGCGACGCCACTCACGCGAACGCGATGCCTCTTTCCTCTTCCTCATCGCGAACGCGGCACACCTTCACGCGTCCGCGAAGGTCAACTTCCCAGCTCCGGATTTTTACTCTACGCGAACGCGTAGTCTCCCACGCGAACGCGTGGCCTCGCCAAATCCTTCTTCGCGAACGCGGCCTAGACCCACGCGAACGCGATGCGTTCCAACTCCCTCATACGCGAACGCGACCTTCACCCACGCATTCGCGATGCTTCCCAGCCTTTCCAATATGCGAACGCGACACCAACCCTCGCGAACGCGATAGTCACCTGATCCCAGCCTATGCGAACGTGGGCCTTGCCCTTGCGAACGCGAAGGCTAAATCACTGCCCAGTGATCTACAATTTACAGCAGATCATTTCTTGCTTCCAAATGCCGGATGATGGTCCGGATTCACCCCGAGGCCCCCGGACCCCAACGAAAACCACCAACATACCCCAAAACACGATACGAACTTGTTCCAATCATAAAAACACCATCCTAAACATCAAAATCACCAATTACACACGGATTCAAGCCTAAGTTTCTTCAAAACTTCCGAATTGCACATTCCATCAAAAACCCGACCAAACGACGTCCGAATGACCTGAAATTTTGCAGGCACATCCAAAATCACCTAACGGAGCTACTGCAACTATCGGAATTCCATTCCGAACCCCGGATCAAAATCTCACCTATCGTTCGGATTTCGCCAAAATTCAACCTTAGCCAATTCAAGCCTATTTCTACACCGGCCTCCAAATTCAATTCCGATCGCTCCCCTAAGTCACAAATCACCTCCCGAAACTAACCGAATCATCAGAATCTGATTCCGAGCCCTCTAACCAAATAGTCAACTCCGGGTTGACTTTCCTTATTCAAGTTTCCTTCACAAAGGCTATATGCCTAATTTTCAATCCAATTCACTCCTAACTCACCCGATAGACTCTAACACCGATATAAAATCATAAAACATGCATTTACAACATAACGGGGTGGTAATTCCCGTGACGACGGGCCGGGTCGTCACATTCTCCCCCTCTTAAGCAAACGCTCATCCTCGAGCGGGTCAAGAAACATACCTGAAGTCTCAAACAAGTGAGGATATTTGCTCTGCATCTCCCGCTCGATCTCCCTAGTGGCCTCTTCCATGGGTCGACCTCTCCACTGAACCTTAACTGATGCAATCTCCTTAGACCTCAATTTTCTCACCCGACGTCCCAAAATGGCAATAGGCTCCACATCATAGGATAGATCACCATCAAGCTGAATGGTACTGAAGTCTAATACATGAGACGGATCTCCAATGTACTTCCGGAGCATAGACACATGGAATACTGGATGAACGCTGGATAAGCTGGGCGGCAAGGCTAACTCATATGCCACCTCTCCAACCCTCTTGAGTATCTCAAAAGGACCAATGTACCTAGGACTCAACTTTCCTTTCTTCCCAAACCTCATGACACCCTTCATAGGTGAAACCTTCAATAATACTCGGTCACCAACCATGAAAGAAAACTCTCGAACTCTATGGTCCGCATAACTCTTCTGGCGAGACTGTGCTGTGCGAAGCCTCTCCTGGACCAACTTTGCTCTATCCAGAGCATCCTGGACTAACTCAGTCCCTATCAATCTAACCTCACCAGGCTCAAACCATCCCACGGGGGATCTACACCGTCTGCCATACAATGCCTCGTACGGGGCCATCTGAATACTCGACTGATAACTGTTGTTGTAGGCAAACTCAACAAGTGGTAGGAACTCGTCCCACGAACCACCAAAGTCAATCACACATGCTCGCAACATATCCTCCAGAATCTGAATAGTACGCTCAGACTGCCCATCTGTCTGGGGGTGAAATGCCGTACTCAACTCAACCCGTGTACCCATCTCTCGCTGAAATGCTCTCCAAAACTGAGAAGTGAACTGAGTACCCCTGTCGGATATGATAGACACTGGAACTCCATACAACCGAACAATCTCTCGAATAAAGATCGCTGCCAACCGCTCCGATGAGTAGGTAGTACTAACTGGAATGAAGTGAGCTGACTTGGTCAGTCTATCCACAATCACCCATACAGAATCAAACTTCCTCGCCGTCCGAGGGAGTCCAGTAACAAAGTCCATAGTGATCCTCTCCCATTTCCACTCGGGAATATCAATGCGCTGAAATACACCACGGGCCTCTGATGCTCGTACTTAACCTGCTGACAGTTGAGGCACCGTGCTACATGTCTGACAATGTCCATTTTCATCTTTCTCCACCAATAGTGTTGTTTCAAATCTTGATACATCTTTGCGGCTCCTGGATGGATAGAATACCGCGAGCTATGGGCCTCCTCCAGAATCAACTCACGAAGGCCATCAACATTGGGCACACATATCCAGCCCCGCATCCTCAATACGCCGTCACTATCAATGGTGACATCTCTAGCATCATCATGCTGAACTCTGTCCCTAAGGACAGCCAAATGTGGATCATCATACTGGAGCTCACGAATACGATCATATAGAGATGACCGAGATACAACACAAGCCAATACCCGGCTGGGCTCCGAAATATCTAACCTCACTAACTGATTGGCTAGCACCTGAACATCATGGGCAAATGGCCTCTCCTCAGCTGGAATATATGCCAAGCTCCCCATACTGACCGCCTTCCAGCTCAAAGCATCGGCTACCACATTGGCCTTCCCGGATGATATAATATAGTAATGTCATAATCCTTTAGCAACTCAAGCCATCTCCGCTGTCTCAAATTAAGGTCTTTCAGTTTGAACAAGTGTTGGAGACTACGATGGTCAGTATACACCTCACAAGACACACCGTACAAATAGTGCCTCCAAATCTTCAATGCACGAACAATGGCGGCTAGCTCCAAATCATGAACAGGATAGTTCTTCTCATGTGGCTTCAACTGCCGAGAAGCATAAGCAATTACCTTACCTTCCTGCATCAACACACAACCTATCCCCACTCTCGAGGCATCACAATAAACGGTATATGAACCTGAAGCTGATGGCAATACTAACACCGGAGCTGTCGTTAAAGCTGTCTTGAGCTTCTGAAAGCTCTCCTCGCACTCATCCGACCACACGAATGGTGCACTCTTCTGGGTCAATTTAGTCAATGAAGAAGCAATGGATGAAAATCCCTGAACAAACCGGCGATAATATCCCGCCAAACCAAGAAAACTCCTGATCTCTGTAGCTGAGGTCGGTCTAGGCCAACTCTGCACCGCCTCTATCTTTTTCTGATCAACCTGAATACCATCACGAGACACCACATATCCCAGAAATGCTACGGACTCGAGCCAAAACTCGCACTTGGAGAATTTAGCATATAGCTTCTCCTCTCTCAATCACTGCAACACAATACTCAAATGCTGAGCATGCTCCTCCTAACTACGGGAGTAGACTAGAATGTCATCAATGAACATAATCACAAATGAATCCAAATAGGGTCTGAACACACTGTTCATCAGATGCATAAATGCTGCTGGGGCGTTGGTCAGCCCAAACGACATCACAAGAAACTCATAATGACCATATCGGGTCCTGAATGCAGTCTTCATAATATCCGAGTCCCTGATCTTCAGTTGATGATAGCCTGAACGAAGATCAATCTTAGAAAACACCCTCGCACCATGTAACCGATCAAACAAATCATCTATGCGCGGTAGAGGGTACTTGTTCTTCACCTGTCACTTTGTTCAATTGCCTATAATCAATATACATTCGCATGGAACCATCTTTCTTTTTAACAAATAATACGGGCACACCCCACGGAGACACACTAGGGCGGATGAAACCCTTATCCAGAAGCTCTTGAAGCTGCTCTTTCAGTTCTTTCAACTCAGCTGGTGCCATCCGATAAGGAGGAACGGATATGGGCCGAGTGCCCGGCACCAAGTCAATGCCAAAATCAATATCCCTGTCCGGCGGCATGCCCGGCAGGTCTGAGGGGAATACATCTGGGAAGTCCCTCACAACAGGTACATAATCAATGCTAGGAGACTCAGCTCCCACATCTCTCACAAAAGCTAAGTACGATAAACACCCTTTTTCAACCATCTTCTGAGCTTTTAAGAACGAAATAACATGGCTAGGGACGAAATCGGCCGAACCCCGCCACTCAATCTGAGAAATACCAGGAATGGCCAACGTAACTGTCTTAGCATGACAGTCCAATATAGCATGGTACGGAGACAACCAGTCCATACCCAATATAACATCAAAGTCCACCATCCCCAACAATAACAAATGTGCCTGGGTCTCCAGACCCCCAATAGATATAACACAGGATCTATAGACATGATCCACAACGATCGTATCACCCACGGGGGTGGATACATGAACAGGTAAATCAAGACTACCACGAGTCGCACCCAAATAATGTGCAAAATAAGAGGACACGTAAGAATATGTGGACCCTGGATCAAATAGAACAGAGGCATCTCTGTGACAGACAGAAATGATACCTGTAATCACTGCATCGGAGGCAACTGCATCACGCCTGTCAGGAAGTGCATAGAATCGCGCCTGGCCTCCACCAGATCTCTCCTCGCCTCTGGGGCGACCACGAGAAGACTGACCTCCACCTCTACTAGCCTAAGATGGTGCTGAAGAGGAGGGCTGATCCCTCCGCTGAGTCCTGTCCCTACGGAGTCGAGGGCACTGTCTCCTCATGTGGCCAAACTCACCATACTCATAACATGCACCTGGTGCTAGAGAAGGGGACTGAAGGGAACCCCTCGCTGCAGAAGAGCCCTGGGCTGAAGAAGTAGGTGCTGCACTCTGGGCTGGAAGGGCACTAAGTGATGACTGACCCTGCTAAACCCCTATCGACCACGACCATA